>WUAP02027235.1:0-19240 GCA_015163945.2 Stichodactyla helianthus | reverse complement strand
CCTTGTAGCTCAGCTGGTAGAGCATCGGTAGTACAAATCCGAAGGTCGTGGGTTCAAATCCCAGCGAGGTCGGAAATGAATTTTTCCGAATTTATTTCCAAGGGTCTTTTGCCCGGAATAACTTCATTTCTAAGCACTATAACTTTCCAAATTAATTTTTCCGAATTTATTTCCAAGGGTCTTTCACCCAGAATAACCTCATTTCTAAGCACTATAAGTTTCCATTATTTCTAGTTCATGACTTAAATGGAGTTAACTCACTACCATGTGTGTGTATATATGTATGTACATTTGTTGCTTTCTTATGACCAGTAAAGGCAAGTGTTTTCACTCATTTGCACACAATATTTTTCATGTGCAGTGAAGTATGTAATAAGCTATTAATGCAAAGACGGTGCCCCTCAAAGTTAAAAGTAAGAAACCAGTGAACACATTTCTTCACACAAAAATTGGAATAACCCTGAACTGAGAATTTTAACCAGGATGATTGAGTCACCATTTTTTTTTTGTTAAAGGATGTACACACACAAGAGATGGTCAAGCCAGACACCATTAGCACTGATGAGGAAGACCACAATGATGATGGTAAAGAAGAAGAGGAGGATAATGATTTAATATTGACATTGCTAGATCATCGTAAGGCAAAAGCCCTTGCTAAAGCTCCATATATCCATCACATGGAGGAACCAGATGAGTTGGCAATGGAAGAACTGAAAATGATGCACAAAATGGGACTTCCTACTTGTTTTCTTAACTCACCACGAAGTCTGGACTCTGATGAAGATGAGGTTTGTCCATAAGCTAAAATGGAATCCACCAATTCAAAAACATGGCCTTTTTTTCCTTGCATTTCTGCAGTTCAGTGGATCCCATTGTGAGTGGTTGAATGTGTGAGTGAATGAATGGAAAAATGAAAGAGTAAATTATAAGCATTATGGCATTTCTGTGATAAACATAACGACATGTCACATTTTACATGTACCTACCAAACAACTCTCTGTCCTCTCATTCTCCCTTGCTTCAGTACTGGCACTGCAACCAACACTGTCTTGGGAAAGTGGGTAGTTGAGAGTGGGATGAGAGGAATTGAAATGGGAATAATGGATTCACGTGATTCATCTTTTACCTCACAAAGATGCAGATGCTCATGTTTTTGTACAGATTATTGTATATTCTTGTGAATAAGACTAACATTTTTCAGCTCAAATGTTGATGGTAGATTTACTTAATCTTTTAGAATGCTTCATTCTCAAGTTCAGTTCCAAGACAAGGTGATGGGAAAAAGAAAAGAGGAAAGAGACGCAGTCGAAGGAGCCAGCAGAAGAATTCCCCTTCAAAGAATTATCATTTAAATGGAGAAACGTGCAATGCAATTCATGAGGCTCCAATGCCAGGAGACTGGCAGAGTTTGGTTGATGATGATGAAATCCCAGAAGGAAATGATTTAACCTGCACCAGTATGAAGAATGAACTCAATTCTTGCTGTAATGAAGTCAGGGTAGAACCTGAGAATGTTTTGAACTCATTACCTATCTTAGAGGAAAGCACTTCTTTAACCAAATCAGGAGGGAGCCCCTCTACAGCTCTTGGCAGTAGGATATGTGTAACAAAATCTGAAGATGGTCCATTTAATACTGTGCTTATATCAGAAAATGACATGTATACACATTCTAGTTATGTGTCCCAAGAGAAGAGAGAACCAATGACGGACCATTTGCTCACAAATTCAAAATTTTCAGAAGCAGAGAATCCTGGTCATAATTCATTTTCAAACACTGTGGATCTTCCTGTTCCTGACTTGGAGGACTCAGAGACAAAAGGGATGCAGAATATAAAAAATTATTTGGAAAAATGTAGTGATGATCAAGATCTGGAATATTTGGATGGATGGGAAGACTACTGGAAATTCTATGGATACTCGCTAGTTTGGGAAAGCTGGATGGCACGTCAGGATTATCCAGATGAAACATGTCCTGTCACTGGGAAGGTGCAAGGTTCCCTCATAGAAGAAAAGGAAATGGAAAATGAAAATAAAAATGAAAAAGAGAGCAATTATGATGAAACATGTCCTATCACTGCCAAGGTACAGGCTTCCCTTGTAGAAGAATATGAAACAGAAAACTCAAATAAAAGTGAAAGAGAGAGCAATTTTGAAAGCATTGGAGAATTAGCAACATCTACTAGTATCAGAAATGATGCTCAAATAATGAGTGCCCAGGGAGAAGTGGTTCCCAAAGAAATAACTTGCGATAAATTTGAGTTAGCAACTGATGCAAAGACACATACAGGTATTCATGGGGAGGAACCTGCTTACAAGTTGTCTAACAACAAGAGTAACGACAGCTTTATTTCTTGCAGTGGAAACATTTGTGAATCAGATTGTTTAACATCAGGTAATACTAATTTAGAATCCAATAAACTTCAGCAAAACATATTAGAAATATCCAAAGGTTCCAATAGCAGTCAAGCTTCCACTGAAGAGTCAAATAATTTACAATCCAAGTGGGCACAGAACTATCATGAAGTTTATTCATATTATTATGAACAATACAAGCTTTGGAAGAGTCAAGGTTACGTTTTTGATATTCCTGATAATGGGTTAGAAAAACTGGAAAATGAAACTGATGGCTTGTTAATAAATAATGAAAATTCACAAGAACAAAATGATGTGTTAAGTCATGGTTCTGGAAACAGGAGGTCCAAGAAACAAGGCAACAAGACAAGTAGCACAAGTACTGCTACCAGTACATCAACTTATAGAATAGCAAACAGTTCCCACACAAAGGGTAATGCTCAGAGTTTAGATGGGTGTGGTGACGATGACTCAGACCCTCCTGATGATAGACCCAAAAATTTAAAGAGAGGCCATGAGTTGGATGTTGAAGAACAGCGGGCTGAACACCTCAAAAAGGCTTACAGGTTAATGGGTTTCAAAGTCTCCCATCCCAGGGCTCAGAACTTCAAGGCTCTGCCAAAGTTTCGGTTTTGTAAAGTGAAGTACCAGACCAAGAAACTACAAGCTAAAAGCAAGAAACTGAGCATTAATCAAAATCAGCATACTTGTTTTCAAGAAGATAAGTTGCTTCAGCAAGTTAGAGATTTTCTGAGAAGAAGGGAAACAAGCTCCTCTGATTCTGCTGGCATGTTGTCATCCAGTGAAAGTGATTCTGATGATTTTAGTCCAAAAGAAAAAGAAAATGCTTTGAAAGCTGAGGATAATCCTGGCAAGGCTACATGCATCAGGGATGCTATGCCAGATGATGTAACGGAAGAAAAGCTTGAGAGTTTTAGAAGGCAGGAGAGCAAGACTTCAGGAGGAGATGGTGATGAAAGCAGAAAGGAAATTTCTGTTTCCAAAACCTTTTCTGTTGCAGATTTAGACATGGAATTACAAAGACAAGATCCTGAAATTGCAAAGTACTGGTTCCAGCGTTACCGCCTTTTTTCTCGCTTCGATGAGGGCATTAAGATGGACAAAGAAGGCTGGTTTTCTGTGACTCCAGAGCGCATTGCAGAGCACATTGCTGAGCGCTGTAGGTGCGATCTGATTATTGATGCCTTCTGTGGAGTCGGAGGAAATGCTATCCAGTTTGCCTTTACCTGTGAGAGAGTTGTTGCAATTGACATTGACCCAGTAAAGATTTCATGTGCACGTCACAATGCAGAGATATATGGAGTACAAGACCGAATAGAATTCATTACTGGAGACTTTATGCAACTAGCAGAAAGTTTAAAAGCTGATGTTGTCTTCCTCAGTCCACCATGGGGTGGTCCAGATTATGCTAAGGCAGAGGTTTTTGATATCAAAACTATGATTTTGTTGGATGGGTTTAACCTGTTTGAAAAAGCTAAAAAAGTCACTGAAAACATTTCATATTTTATGCCAAGAAATGCAGATGCTGAGCAGATAGCCTCACTAGCTGGTCCTGGTGGACAGGTAGAGATTGAACAGAACTTTGTTAACAAGAAATGCAAAACTATAACAGCTTATTTTGGGCACTTGATTTCCTAGTCATTGTAATCAAACTAATCTTTAAAGAGATGCATTAATAGACCTCTTTATTTTAGATGTAATGTTTTTACATTTCATAACACGTCCTACCCTTGAGAACTAGATATTTTTGTGAGGGTTACATCCATAAATCATTAATATATCTTATCAAGTGTTAACAGGAAATGAAGTATTGCTCAAGGGAAGGAAATGGGAAGCACCTGTAAAGATGCCTGTTATAACCATTTCTCTCTGAATACTTATCCATGTTGTCATTTTATTTTTCAAGGTTTTCTTTCTTAGTATTTCTATGAATGTCTTAACAACAAAATGTCATAATAAAAGAAAACATCTTGTTTTTATCAAATATGATTTTATAAAGCTTGTGATATCTAGGAAATACCAAAGAATATTCTGCAGTTGGTGAAAATATCCTCTTCTGTAAAGAAGAATTTTGCTCATGTATGCCTTAATAGCCTGGTCCTTAATATTGATAGTCTAGTGACAAGCATAATTATAAGCAAGGTCATCTCTAACAGGCAATAAGAAAGACAAGTGATGCTAATGAAAAAAGCAGGAGTGATATGTTGCTTATCCTAATGTAGCTTGTGTGGACCAGGCTTTACTAATGCAAGGAATTTTTGTGATTAATATTTCCATCTTCCCCACTCAGGGCTCAAAATAATAACTGGTCAATGGACAATGTCTGGACAAAATTGGCACTTGTCTGACCAAATGCTTCTTAGACCAGTCTTCTTTATTGTTCAGAAGGCAGTGTATGTGCTGATCTAAAATCAATGTGGCCAGTCATGATGTCCAGCCTATTGACAGGCAATTATTTTGAGCCCTGCCACTTCACTAAACCCCTTGAAAATTTCTAAGAGGGCACTAAAAAGGCTGCTTAAAAGAACATCAATGATGATGCTCACAATAGTCTCAATTTAATGACTGTTCTAAATGGGCTTTAATCATATAATAGCCATGTTTATTCCCAAGAAAATGAAAACTTTTGTTCTTTCCAGTGTGAACTCATTCTGAAGTGTTTGAATGACTGAGGTCATGTGGGGGAAAAGTACTGTTTCAACCAACATGGTCTCCATGTGATTAAAGTCCATGGAAAACCAAAGTGACTTAGAACACTGCTCAACTATATAGTAAATAAAAGTGGAACACAGAAGGTTCCCATCATGTTTGAATCTTGCATGTGACATCCATCTTTTTACAGCCAGGATATAGTTTAAGGTTTGGGTGATTTAAATCACCTTCGTCTCCTTCCCTAGTATCACTGGACACTCCAGTTGTTCGCACACAAACACACTTGGGGTCCTTGGAACCAGGTTTGAAGTACTGTCTGGGAACACCAACCCAATTTCTACGGATGCCACCACTGAAAAAGAAAAAGAAGAAAGTTTGAATTGCAACTTACACAGTCCTTCAAATCCTTGAGTGAACCTATCAAGCTGGTTTATTGTCCCTCTTGTATTGCCCTAATTCATTATGATGTCACAGCTAGTTTATGAGGGGAACTAAATTGTCTGCAACAGTAGGAGTTTGAACAAAATTTGCTCAGCTAAGAAAAGCTTACTCTCAAATCATATGGTTTTCGAATACAAGATCTTTAATACACAACATTTTCTGTAACTTAAGAGAATATTTTTAAAATCTTTTTGGAGTTCTAGATCTTAAGAAATGTAAAATAATAGACCTTTCCTGAATTCGTTTGGATGATCACGAAACAATGGTTTCAAGTCAAGGCTGAACTTGATTCTTTTGTTTATCAAGGCCAACCTCGATTTAAAACTATTGTTTTGTGATCAAGGGAATTTGGGAAAGGTCTATTCAAGTCTTACTATTCAATATTTATATGAATTCACATCTATGAAAATCAGGCAAACAATCATCTAAAATATTAAGAGTGGGAAAAACTTCTAATAAATATTGATTGAGCTGGTCTGCAAGGGAACATGTTGCTATGACATTTTGAATTTATGCCACATCACCTGTACATGTGATATTAATCATTTATCAAATTTGGGTGACAGCAACCATTTTACTATATTCCAAGACACATCAAACCCCAAAATAAGTGAACAAAATGAAATCAATGCATGTATCAATATTAAGCCGGGGGGTCAGCATATGTGGAGAATTTGTATTTTTCAATAATTTCTGTTAATATTCCCTCTCCTGGGGAAAGAAAAATGATCAAAAATGAAAAATGATCATATGCATATTGCTCTGTGATCTATAACTGACTTACCTTTCATTAGAACACCAGACTTCAGCTCCTTCAGTTTGACTCCACTTTGAGTTACAAGGAGGGAATTTCTTATCTTCTCCTTTCTGGAGCTCCTTCAGTCGTCTCCCTTCCTTTATCAGCGCCTTAGCTTGCTTCAAAGCTGCAGTAGGGTTGCCATTTTCATCGTAATACCTCCCAACTACTTTCCCAATGTAGGTATAATCTTTCCTATAGAAATCCATCCAGTCTCTAATGCCCAACATTTCCTCTGGTCCTAAACCTGTGACATCATCAGTTGCTTTCTCCCTTGAGAATATTCCAGTGGCAAATGATGGCGTGGAATCTCTTCCTGCGAACACGTTATAACCACTCCCTTTAGCATAATGGTGCCTGCCTTTTTCTACGTCGTAAACTCTTCCAAGAATAGCGATATAGACGGGTATATTTGGGTCAGACCCGTCATGTTTAGCAAGTTCTGCAGCACTCATGATGACACCCTTCTTGCTTGAGGTAGCTGTTTTAACTTGGTCTACGGCCGTCTTCTTTGTCGTGAAGATCACAGTAACACTAATAACCACAATAACGATTGGCAATACGATGTAGTTTATGTATAAACTACCCGTGGTGTTTTTAAGAGACACAGATGAAGCAGGTTTTTGGTCTTTTTGAACAGGTTTACTTGATCTCAACCCGCCTTTGGAATCTTTGGAACTCTTTTTTGGAGCAGTTTCTTCGCTGTCCGAAGGATCAAGCTCTGTTATTTTAGCCATTCAAACTGTTACTCTTTTGAGGCTGCAGTGCGCTTTAGGTAATCCAGAAAATGAACAAGAAGTGATCAAACATTCACAAACTACAGACTCCGAACAGGTTCTCTCTATAAAAATTACACAGGAAGCCCAAACTTAATTTATTTTCATTAATTATCATATCCCGCATTTTCTTATCCCTTTCGGTCACTGTAGAAGCTATTTTTGATTGATTTGTACGTATTAGTATCTTAGCGAGAATAAAAACAGGAAAGGGCAATCTATTATTAAAGTGCATATAACCCCTCGAGTTTTGGGCTTCCTGTGATAATTCAAATTGTGCGAAGACCCGATGAAGCCGAAAGGCACTGGGGAGTTAAGTTTCCTTGAGTTTCAGTCTGAATTTCAGTCGTTTACTCGTTTGTGTATGCGATAACAGTTTCACTTGAGGTTAGTGATAGATCAAACTCAGGATTTCACAGCGACTCTACTTTCGTAACTAATGATCAAACCAAATCCAGATCCTTTGAAACAAATCTCAGTCTTGCTAAAATCTTGTGCCTGCCTAATTCTGTGGAAGATTGGTTTTGGTGTCATAGGGCAGTTTGTTTTACAACCCATTTATTTTCCAATGCGTGTCGTCTACACTTTGTTTTAAGGTTTCGAGGCTTCAAATTCTATACGTAGTTCCGGCAGGACAAAGCTGTAAGACGAGATGTCTACCAGCTACGATGTTTGTGTGGTTGGTGCCGGGATTATGGGAAGTGCTACAGCAAGATATCTAGCTAAGCTAGGGCAGAAAACCTTGCTGTTAGAACAGGTATAGTTAGTCATACTATAGAGGGGAATTCACTAGAGAAATCACCTGATTGTGAAGTGTTATCGTATGTGTATTGTGAAGTGTGGTCTTGAGAAAGACTGTTATTGGTGGCGACTGACGTTTCGACAACTTGAGTGGAAGTCATCTTCAGAGTCTAGTAAGAAGACTACACTCACCCGGATGATCACATTTCACAATCATGTGCCATTCCTGGGCTCAAACCATTTACTCATAGAAATCTTTTGGTGGGCAGAAAAGACTTATCTATGCTTTCTTTAGACGTGATGCTCTGCTACGTCATAACCATTTTATAAACACAATACGCGCGCATCCGTGTAGGCAAAACCACAGGGAGCCCACTTTAGATAAAAGTGAAAATGGAAAATAAAATTCAAAAACATTGTATTTTATTTATTTTCTGTACTTAAAGTTCGAGATGGTGTGCTAAGTAATGCGAAAAATTCGAAAATTCGAGTAAAAACGTAGTAGAACAATTTTTAAAACGCGCGATTTGGTTTTCCTATATAATTTCCCTATGGTCGATCCTGCTCTGCTGATCCTGCATTTTTCTCGGAGTTTTCGGTTCTAAAAATCTACTGACAACGAGCTAGCTAACACATTCCTTCACTAGGTGCGTAGGAAGTTCTGCCACGGCTTGCAGGTATGATTCAACGGCTGTTCGGCTTCAGACTCTCTAGGACCCGTTTAAATTTGTTCAACTGTGATCCACTGTGATAATAAGGCATACGACTGGCATGTATAATCCCAACAAAGATTAATGTGAAATTCGTCCCGAGCACATGAATGCTTTTCTTGCTCTCTGAAATTACTGGAATGGTTGATTGAGAAACGACATGATCGATCCTGTAGCCTTTTTCTTGGATTATTACATTTTATAGCAGAATTTCTTCATTCTGAATTATTCCTCTCGAATCGGAATTCGCGCCTCTTTCATTCAAATTTTTCTATGAAAAGGCTCTTTCGTTTTCTCCAGTTGAGTCCATGTTACCGAAAGACCAAAAATAGACCTCTGGGGTGGCATGTCGTGATTTTTGTACGCGTGACAAAAAGTCGCTCGCTGGTAGGGTAGGGTTGGCTTTGTCGTCGACGGTTTGAAAATTTGAAAATGTACGCGTCATTTTGCACCTCATAGCTGTGCAGCACCTTGTACGAAAATCTGCATGAAACGATTTTTCTTCACGGCATTTTCTACTACGAAACTTCGAGGAAGAGCGGAAAGAGTTCAATAAATGAATTCCCCAGTTTAGGGAACATTATGATCAAGTTTTTTCGGGATTTCTAGGCTAAAAAGACGTCGAAGTTTGGTTTTGTAATTTTCCCTATATGTTTGATGGGCATATTTACTTGCCACCCTTTAGGAAGTATATTTGCATAGGAGCAGCAGGTTCGACCATAGGGAAATTATAAGGAAAACCAAATCGCGCGTTTTAAAAAATATTCTACTACTTTTTTATTTGAATGTTCGGTTTTCACGTGCAACCTAGCACACCATCTCGAACTTTAAGTACAGAAAATAAATAAAGCACAATGTTTTTGAATTTTATTTTCCATTTTCACTTCTATCTAAAGTGGGCTCCCTGTGGGCAAAACGAGTGTCGAAGTGTATCAGAAAGACTGCTAATAGTTAGTGAGTACATTAGCCAGTTGAATTGCATGATTCGTGATTTATGCTAGTGGGTTTCTACTAATTATTTTTATTTTCTGCCTTTTTAAGTTTCCTTTACCACATTGGAGGGGTAGCTCTCATGGTCAAACCAGAATATGTCGATCCACATACCTGGAGCCTTATTACATGAAGATGGCCGAAGATGCTAAAAAAATGTGGATGGAAATTGAGAACGAAGCTGGAGAGGAGTTATTACTCAAGTAAAATGGATTCCCCTTTTTTCACCCCTTTTTTTCTTTTACTCCCTCAATCTCTCATCCCTTTCACTTATATTTCCCCCCTCTTTTACAAAGAAATAGAACAGAGGCATTATTAGTTACACTTCATGGCCATGGAACTCAATATTCATCTCTCGTCCATCCCTTCGTCTCATCCCTTTCCTTTGCTCTCACTGATTTCACTCACATTTCAAGTATTAGTTTTAATAATTTGTTTTCATTCTCTTTCATCCATTTTTCCTTTCATCATTTTCATTCAGCATCCCCATATTTTTTTTTCTTTTCCAAAGAAATGTAGGCATGTTAATGGTAGAGAAGCCACCGTACAACCAAGTCCGTAAAGAAGTCGATTTACTCAAAAGGAATAACATTCAGTGTCAAGTCCTTCAACCAAACCAACTAAGAGAAAGGTATCCAGAGCTCCATTTTCCTGGATATTCAGGGGTCAATGAAAGTTCAGCTGGTGTACTGATGGCTGACAAATGCTTAAAAACTTTGCAAGTAATTAATATCTTTTTTACACATCCTAGAAAACTGTTTAATTTAGTACAACTGTGTTTTCGGCTTCAACAAATCTAATAGGCCACTTCCGAGTTCTCGAAAAAGATGCTTGAAGGCGAAGCTTCGTGCGGAATCACACTTTGTAAGGCGAAACGACTGACTTGTTCTGTTGTCAATTTTTTCCCTGTGACTTGTTGGCAGTTCACTCGTAAAAATAAACTTTTAAGCAACAGAAAAAGTCAAAGAAAAGTCAGTCGTTTGGAGCCACCAAGCGTGATTTTGCACGAAGCCTCGCCTTCATGGATCATATGCGAGAATTCGGAAGTGGACTATTTAACTCTAATTAAGAGAAGCAGCGAAATGATTATGAACGCGTGTACATATGCAACGCGTAATATTATATGTTACTTGTCATTGCCGCTTAAAACTACTAAGCAGCGAGAATACAAAGCCTCTTGATACTAACGCACGTGTCCATTTTGTTCCTTTTTTTTCTCTTCCGATGATTGTGTTCATTTGTAATGTGCCTGAAAGTTAATAGAGCGGATTTTGTATAAATGGAAACACTAGCTACGGCAAATTCTTAGCCATACCGTAGCAGTATCGTACTTTACCGTAACGGTAACTAAGCGCTTTGATTAAATGACTCACATGAAAAAAAAAAAAAATGGACATTTCAGTGTTATTGCATACCACACCGTGTGCGTGCTGTAAAGTCAGTACTGTACGTGTTTCCCCCTACTCATACGAAAACCGCTCTAAATGCCATCTTGAGTGTGTAAACTCTATTTTTATGTAGAATCAGTTTCTCGAGCATGGAGGAACGCTCCGAGATGGTCACGTGGTATTAGATATTCAGCCTGACATGAATGGTGTTACTATCAAAACTTTTAAAACTACATTCAGAGCTAAGAAACTCATCTTAACTGCAGGTAAAGTTGCTCACACATCGCTCGGTCTGTTGTAGCCGGACCAATACTCAGTGTCTTAAAATAACTGGTAGAAGGGGCTACCTTTACTCTAGATTATATCGACCCTAAAGGGGGGAGGGGTGGGTGTGCCATTATCATTTCCCAGCCCAATAGACCTTATTCGTTGTTTCCCCATTACAGCTCACGTGTCATTCCCTTGGAGCTCTTTCCTTTGTTAATGGTAATGCTTGAGAAGATACATTGATATGGATAAACCTCAAACAAAGAATCTTATTTCCAAGAGGTCTGTAATGGAAAACATTATACCCATGCGAATAAGGTCCATTGTTTTCAAAAAAATTAGTTGAGCCTTGACCTTGTCATTGCCATCTTGTTCTTTTATCCCATTTCCAGTGGCCTAAATCCCATTTTCCCAGGCAAGAATAGGAAAATCCCAGTTCCCATTTTACCCCTTCAAGACACTTTAAATCTGCAAATGGTTACACCTTCACCGTGGCTAGGATGAACACTTGAACGGCCCCATCTTATTTACATAGTAATAGAGTAACACGAGTTTATCATTGGCCAGCTGAGCGGCATTAAATATTTCAACCAATCACAGTCTGTTGGGATTTGTAATGACCGGCCCTATGTTCAAGCACTTTTTCTACCTGAAAACTATTGACAATTGAATCCAATATATTTTAAATCCCAGAAAAGTCCAAAACTCTTAATTAGAGTGATATTTCATCTGTGAATTATCTAAAAACCACGCGAGAAATGATTATCAAAGCAAAGAATGAGGGCGGGATCGAGGTTTTGACCAACAATGCTTTGCGCGATTAGTTCGCTCAGCTGATGCTTAGTTAGTGCGACAGCCAAGTGTAGTGGATTTATTTACCTATTCTATTAATCATAATAATTCATAAGGCTTTTTCTTATAAAGGAGCTTGGACAAACAAATTGTTGGGGCCACTTGGAATACAATTATCGATAAAGGTAAGTGGGCTGAATTATTGTTGTCAGAAGATGTAAGAAATTTTAATTTCTCATGAAAATGAGTGCAAAAAAGATCACCTCACGTAGTGCGTTTCACATAACATTTGACTAGTGGGTTCCGGCGTTCGTTCGGACATTACGAGGTTCAAGTACTTCGGAAGTTCACAACGAACTTCGCTGACAAACTTTGAACACAGTACTTCCCGCGCGAAATTGGTATTTCGTTATCATCAACTTCAAAGGTTTACACTGATCGATTGGGCTGCCCCACAAAGTAGGGCAGTGCTTTGCCTAAGGATAAAAAACGAGTAAAAACTGCAAATAGACTGAATATTTAATGAATTAACGGATTTGTGCATTCGAATCTCGTCAACGAAGTTCGTTGTGAATTACGAATTTAACTTTGGAATTTCCGAACAAACTTCGGAACTAACTTGCCACTCATACAAAATCCATTTTATCTAGGTGTGTAAAGCTCCTGTACTGTACTGGACGATCACTAAACCAGACGTCTACAGTTTAAGAGGTGGTTTTCCATCTTTTTATGACGCTACTGATCCCGGTCTTCACATCTACTTCTTGCCGAGCCTTGAGTATCCTGGCTTACTAAAGGTATGATGTACGCCCTTCTCACGCGGTGACTTCTTCAAGGCAACAATAATTCATTCCGTTTTCCATGTTTTTCAAATATGTGTTATTTCCTTAGATATCCCATTCCTTTTAGTACTTCTAAAAGCTTTTCTAGTTCTTCTTCCCCCCCCTCCCCACCCACCCCCGCATTCGTTTGCCCTAACTGAACCATCCCCGGTTCGCTGCTACCCATTTCTTTTTGTGCATTTTGATAGAATGGTTTGTATTTCATTTATTTGAATTCAGCTTGGGCCAAGTGGTGAATCACAACAGAGTGTGTCTTTCGACCTTGATGACCCAGACGCACGTGACACGGATCAAAGTGACGTAGATCGTTTCATCGCCGCTACGTCACGTTACTTAAAAGAGCACTTTCCTTACGTGGATCACAGGAAACCCGCCATCAGAGAAATGTGTATGTACACGGTAAGATTAATATTACACGAGAAATATAATATCTCTCTTTTAGTTTTAGTTTCTCAACTATAGTATCTTGCTTTCTGACTGCCCTTGGTAACTGAGAGTTCATACGCTACGGGAATAGTGGCAGTCACATTCCTCGGTTTTGTTTTCTAGGATTTCGTTTTCAAAAACAATTTTAACGATTTGATAGGTCGAGAAAGAAAACGATTATTTACAGTTCTTTTGCAAAAATCATCAAAGATGGCGAATATGACGTCGTCACATTGCACGCAAAGAATTTTTTCTCAAAACCGTCCTTTTTATATAACGCTTACGCAGAATCGTTCTTCCTTTTCTCAGATGACTTCAGGACTTGAATTCATTATCGATAAACATCCGCGTTACGACAATGTCATCATCGCTACAGGTTTCTCGGGTACGTCAATATTCTCAGTCATATTTTAAAATAACCTGGGTTCCTCTATCTGTACCCTCAGCGGAGCGGTATCGGTCATTTTTTCGTAACCTGCGTAGTGGCCCTTTCCTTTGCTGGGGTTCCTGAGGATCCCTCAGTCATATTATAAAATAACTTGGTTGCTCTGTCTACCCTCAGCGGAGCGGTATGGCTCGATTTTTTTTCCTTTTGTAACCTGCGAGGCGGCCCTTTTCTTTGTTGGGATCTCTGAGGGTTTGGCTAGGGAGGGGGACTGGGAAGGGTAGGGTTGAGTCCCTCGACTCCCTCCCCAAACTCTCAGGGATCCCAAAATAGTTTTAACTATATATACAGTCAATGTCGTTAACGTTGTCCACTGAAAAAGACATTTATTCGGTGGACAACGTTGATGACGCAGGGGCGGATCCAGCTTTTTTAAAGAGGGGATGCGTTTTTTGATGGTAGCCAAAATGGTCTGTAGTCAGCTATGGGAATCCGATCACGTACTGCCGATTAAAGACCGTTAAAGGAGCATTCCAAGTATTCTCATATTTACCAGCATGCAGGGAGCGCTTTATTTAGATTAAACTATTTACATAATTTGCTTGGTAAGGGTCGCAGCTGTTCGCAGCTCTTTCGAAAGAGCTCAATGACCTGAATGCGCGCACATAGCTGGAATGCCCACTATAGGAGACACTACTCAAAAAGATTCGCAAGTAACTTTCTGCGAGGTCGTCTCTCACAGGCTTCCCGACCCAAAAACGATTGATATAAAACGTTTATATTTGAGAAAAGCTTTCACCGTCGTCCAAAAGGGGGGTACGTCCGCACCCAACGCACCTCCCCCTGGATCCGCCCCTGTGACATTGACTGTGTATCGTCGTTGTTGTTGTTCGCAGGTCATGGATTCAAGCACGCGCCAGTAGTTGGGAAGATCCTTAGTGAACTCGCTCTAAATCAAACTCCATCTTACGACATTTCACATTTCAAGGTTTCTAAATTCGTCACAGGAAAACTCAAATCTTCTCTTTGATTATAACATTGATAATAATGATAACAATGATAACAATGATAATAATGATAACAATGATAACAATAGTAATGAATGAATGAATAACGAGAAGTTGAAAGAAATGAACAACAAATAACAATAGTCTTTTTAATAGCAAAATAAGCCTTTTATTAAATTATGCAAAGCTATGAAATTGTAATATAATTATGGATGTGTTAATCTTTGCATAATCCGTTATCTTGTCGGATTCAAAGTCATAGAACATAGAAGCTAAGATCGAAGCGAGTTCTGGGAATAGAAATTTTAACTATAAAAACAGCGGTAGCTTGCGTAGCGGCTCTCCAGGGGACGGGTGTCCACCTCCCATCCCTGGAGAACCGCTACGCAGGCTATAAATCAGCGGTGACTAATATACAACACGCCGAGGACCGGCTTTGTTATTAATATTGGTTACAGTGATTCAGAAACAGCGTATTTCATATTTACTGGCTTTATCGAGGCCAAGATCCATAGAAAGATAGAGGTTCTTGCCCAATCTTTCTTTGAATCCTTCAGAAAAACAAATTAATCCGTTGGTCTTTTCCGTCTTAGTTTTTATGTTCTATCATTTTGAATCCGACAACGATTATACAGCTAGCTGTATTCATTACATAAATTTTATTGATTCAATTCATATGTGAATCATAAATATTTCCTAATCATACAATCATGATGATCGATCACGCGGTCATTTTGCTCATTTATGATATGATATATGGCCTATTCCAAAAAATATTGTCGCACCGCCAAAGGCGAAGGATCCAAGAGTAGCTGAAACGACTTGTGTTTCTGCTTGCTTATTCTCGTCAAGAAAATAGAGCTTAGGTTGAAATGGGGGCAGGTGAAATTCAGGGGGATCTGAAAATTTTCTTATCAGTTAATGGGGGATTTCAATTTTGTTTTGGACATTGAGGGGGGGATGCAAAACTTTATTAAAGCCTACCCTGGCGGGATACATGATTTTTTCCTTATTACAAGGGGGGACCTTAAAATTTTCCTAGTATTTAAAAATTTCACCCCCCTCCCACCCCCACCCCAGCCACACATAATGAATGCAGTCATTTTTAGTGTTGAGAGTTGACGAAACCATTATAGGCCTCGATTATTTGTGTTTACTTGTATGCCTATAGTTCCTTTCCGTTTGGAAAGATCTACCACCTATTGCCTATCGCCTTGGACTGCGACTAACCCTTTTTCATATATATATATTTCAACGGCTTGTTGTAAAATTAGTTTTTCGCTGCCGTCAATCAAAAATAATCGGTCCGTAGCTTTTATATTTTTGACTGGCGGCAGTGAAAAAACAAATTCCAACGGGCAGCTCGCAACTCCCGAGAGTTTGCAGAATATTGACAATCGCAGTAAAATACAGCAGGTCTTTTTATAAGATTTTATATCAGTTTTACAAATAAAAGTGAATTGTTTGAAATTTCACTGTCTTTGATCGATAAATGGGGGAGTAGCGGCAAGCAGGCTAACAGGAATCGTAGGTGAATCATGCCGTGAAGCAAACGTGCATATTTTGCGCCTCGCGCCTCGATAAATGGGGGAGTAGCGGCAAGCAGGCTAACGGGCATCGTAAGTAAATCTGCCGTTAAACAAACGTGCATTTTTTGCGCCTCCGCAATCACATATTAGGAAATATTGGAGTTTACCAGAACCAAGATATTTCGTCGCCGCAGTGAGGAGATTGGCTCTGGGGATTAGTCAATCACAGCGCTCGATTGAATCCCTTGTCCCCAAACCGTCACGGTAGGTACTACGTCAGTATTGTGGGGTTTTTTCCAGGAAGTTTTTCACAGTCAGAGGAAAACTGCTCTTCCTACTTCCTGCAAACAAAATTTGAAGTACAGGTACGTATAAATAACTGTACTTGCTGGCTACTACAGAAGCCAAAATACAAGTCCGTGAAGGACGTCATTAAACTGTTGATTTGAAATACAGTCGAAATACTGTAACTGCATTCGATCTTTGCATTGTCTTCACAAAAAGAAACCAAACTGGTGTTCTGTAATGACGTCGCTTCTCGGAATTGTTTGGCTCTGTATTTCAAATTGACTGAGCTGGCCACTAGTGAGTATCGAGGAAAATCGCGTTATAAACGACCAAAGACACCCCGGGCTTTATATTGCTTATATCAATATTGGTTTGGTTTTCTTTTGTTCTCTGGCGGTCGTTATCTTTGATATCAACTCCACTGTCTTAATTAGAA
This sequence comes from Stichodactyla helianthus, assembly GCA_015163945.2. Taxonomy (NCBI): domain Eukaryota; kingdom Metazoa; phylum Cnidaria; class Anthozoa; order Actiniaria; family Stichodactylidae; genus Stichodactyla; species Stichodactyla helianthus. Next base: position 2,400 of record WUAP02027235.1, on the reverse strand, counting down.
ATTTTAAAGCAAAAAGTTAGTATGTAAACCTCACCAATAGTGTGCATCCCATATATATATCCGTGAAAAACTTTTTTTAACAAATTGCACAGATTTGCACAAATTAGTGAGTTCAGTAAAGAGTTCTGTACAAAACTTTGCACTAATTTGTACAATTTTGTTAGTTAACTTTTTCACGGATATATGGTACGCACTCTGGCTCTAGTGATATGGCAGTTATACACCATATTGAAAAAAACGTCGGATTTCAAAAGGTTGAATCATCGAAGGTAAGACTGATAAGGATTCTGGGTAAATAGTTCGTAAGCTGATAATATGCATTGAGCATTATTGTAATTCTTGAAAATTGTTTTCTTTGAGAATTCAAAGCAATTCTCATGCAACATGCATATAATAGTAAATATGGGCCTTATTGAGTGCTTACCCATGACCCCTTTTGGTCTTACCTTCGATGATTCAACCTTTTGAACCCGACAACGTTTTTTAAATTTGGTGTATACCTTATAGACTACCTTGGTGTATGAGATATTAAACCCTTGGCAGGGGCATACCCAGGATTTTTACTAGGGGGGTTCCACATTGACATTGACAATGACAATATTTTATTTGGTACTTTATACAAAATGTACATCAGTATTTTATCCAAATAAATAAATAAGAAATAATGCACACACATAACATAATGTATTATTGATATCTAATATATGTAGCAGCCATTGTCCAAATACCCAGGATTTTTACTAGGGAGGGCTCCACATTGCCAAAATTTAGGTTAAAATTGACAGAACTTCATAGTATATCTTTAAAAAATGGTGAAAAAGGGGGTTCCAGAAACCCTGGAACCCCCCTGGGTACGCCCCTGCTCAGCTTCGCCTCGGGCTGATATCTCATATACACCTCAGTAGTGCTATAATATGACCTTTACTTATTGCCTCCATTCTTACATAAACATAAAGTACTTCCCAAACCTGAGCATGTGCAGCAATGATGTGATAAAACACCGGCCTAAAATGATAGGTTTATTTTAACAAATCTTTTGTTTTCATGCTTGAGACTGATTTGCATATAAATTATGCAAAGGGTTTGTGATATGGTTGAAGAATGCTCATACATAAGAGAATAATATGGTGGTTCATATTCTAGGAAATCATGTCTACCAGCTATGATGTGTGTGTGGTTGGTGCAGGGATTATGGGAAGTGCTACAGCAAGATATCTGGCTAAGTTGGGGCAGAAAACCTTGCTGTTAGAACAGGTATACAAAATATAACATGGTTACTGTCAATAAATACATAGCTTAATTATATCATTCTTGTGAATCCTTGGAAGTGATGTGAGCCACTGTAGTGACCTGTGACAGAAACTCATTACACACAAGTAATGTATTAAATCTTTCTCTGTTTCAGTTTCCTTTACCACATTGGAGGGGTAGCTCTCATGGTCAAACCAGAGTATGTCGATCCACATACCTGGAGCCTTATTACATGAAGATGGCCGAAGATGCTAAAAAAATGTGGATGGAAATTGAGAACGAAGCTGGAGAGGAGTTATTACACAAGTATTTATCATAGTCTCTTTCCTCCTTGTTTCTCTGTTTTATTCCTTCTCTTATGGACTTCATTAATTCACATCACATTAATTATTAAACTCAATATTCATGTCTCTTGCTAACTTGCATGCAGAACTGCACGTTGATCCGGTCTGCATGAAGGCTAGTCTCTTGCATTCTTTAGCTTTTCTTTTACTCTAAATCCCCTTGTGCTTCAAGTTTTCATAAGGTTTTGGTGAGATTTATTTATTAATTTATTTAATTGTCTGTTAATCATTTATTAATCATTTATTAAATGTTTAGGAATGTAGGCAAGCTAATGGTAGAGGAGCCACCTTTTAATAACATCAGACATCAAGCACAACTTCTAGAAAACAACAACATCAATCATGAAATTTTGTCATCAAAAGAGTTAAAAGACAAATTCCCAGAAATTTATTTTCCTGGGTATTCAGGACTTCTGGAACAAACAGCTGGTGTGTTGATGGCTGATAAGTGCTTGAAGAATTTGCAAGTAAGGAACAAAATGTTTTGGAAGCAAAAATCTTATAAAATAATTTTTGAATCTTGTTTTAGGTAGCTAGCTGGCTTTTAAGTTCAAGTTGCTTTAAAATTGATCAGAGAAATGAGATTCTTTTTATTGTAGCTTGCAGAAAATACTGTTAGGGTACAATCCCATTTTCCATCTTATTTTATTTTACTAATTCCACTTCCCTGAGCTCTCCAATTCCATTCCGGCTATGTTGCTTATAACATGTAAGTGTGCCTGCATTCATGTAAGAACGCAGGATTTCGTGGTTTTAGAGATTTTATTCGCTCTCATACCCGCACTAACTCGACTCTCTTAAACAA
>WUAP02027124.1:0-19247 GCA_015163945.2 Stichodactyla helianthus | reverse complement strand
AATGAGCAGTACGCTACTGAGTCTGCGTACGTTGCTTACGATTACGATTACGACGCTAGTGTGAACCAGGCCTTACATAGGTGTCTCCAATTAGTTTACCATATTATGTAAACTAGGTATTAATGACACATTAATAAAGCATTTTATTAAGACCTAATAAAAAATCTTGTGTTTCATGTCACACCAACATCGCTGCGATGACGTCACCCACACATTACGTCATTTTCCTGTGGTTAGACGTCATATCATACCTGCCAGGACTGAAGACTCTTGATAGTAATCATTCCCTTATTCCACTTGTTACCTTGGTTACCAGACTCGGAAAAGAGAGGTTTACCTAGGTTGTTGCCCACTTTCATGTAGACATTGAGTCGTCCAATGCCTCTTCCGTACATGTGATACCAGAACACCAGACACTTGCCATTACCGTTCGCTGCACTGAAAGATGGTGACGTCAGTCTTGCATAGTCACCAGGCTTGCGCGGATATGATGTTTCGATATACATGTAGCGACCTAGTATTTAATATTTAAATAAATTAGCAGACGCTATACGTGATTAAATTTAGATGAAGCATAAAAAGCTTTATTTAAGGTGGTTCCGGAGCCTTGGATTTCGTTAATGAACTTTCTTAAAAATTCTGTCATTTAAAGATCATTGTTAGGGAAGTCAAAAACAGAGAAAAAAAAGGCGGTCACCGTATTAGTTATAGAACAATGCAATGTCATAAAAGTAGGTATTTTTGATGATTGGCGGGGATTTTCCGGACCAAAAGCAAAACACTGTTCCAAGTAAGAGCTGAAAGGTTATTCTAGCATTTTGTTTAATAAAAATGTCCCAAGTGCATGTAAATATGGTTGTAAATTCTAGAAGCAAAATTCTACGCAGTTAAGAGCCTCTAAATGCGTATAGGTTCGTAAAATGTGAAAAAATACAACCCGATTCTAGCTATATTCTCGCCGGCCTTTTAGATAGATACAATTCTTTAAATTTAAAAAATTGAGAATAAGCACCTACTTTGGACAGTGCACAATAGTTTTTGTATATCTTTTTCGACAGTCTGGTCGATAAAATTTTATTTTTCTGCGCTAAAACTAGAGTTTCTACGCTTTACAATCGTTGGCACACTAGTGCCCAGACTCCCCACGTTAAAACCAATATTCTTTTATAAAAGTGCGCGCGCTCGGATACGCGCGGGGGATGTGCAGTAACAAGGGTCCGGAACTACCTTAATAAATAACTTTATTTGCCCGTCCTTCTTTTTTATCCCCCTCCACTTCCTCAATAAATATTCTATCTTAGTATATGCAAGGTTACAGGCATAAATAAGAAAGAACAAATCCAGACACTCAAACAAAAGATCATTACCAGTGGATGTTCCATAAGTGTGGTCAGCGGAAGGTCCTGTTCCAAAGCTCACTGTCTTACCGCTTCCTTGCGTCCAATCAAAGATGTCTCCTTTGTCTTGTGTGTACTTACAAATGTTAGGGTTTTCGAATTGACATTGGGCTGTTTAAGAAAATGTAAAGTTAGTTTAAAAATGAAGAAATACTGTTGTTGCCTTGGTTTAGATCGAAATAGGAACATAGACTTACGAAGAAGCGGACAAGGTCCGTCAGACACGGCCAAATCATCCAAGGCAATGTCTCCTTTGTAACCAGTTCCACGCGTACCTTGTACCGCAATCTGATGGATAATGAAATTATATCAGTAATTAATAACATGGTCATGAAGGACAGACAAACAGACAGACACAGAACAATGCCAATTTTTATACCTTGAAATTCGAACTACTGCTCATCTCAATCTGAGCATATCTCCATCTGTTGCCTTGAGTACCAGACTTGGTCCAGACAGGTGTAGCTGGTAGTTGAGAACCAGTCTGCATGAATACATTTAGGTTATCCACGTGCTGTCCATACATATGATACCAGAAACCAAAGCAGATCATGTTGCTTGGTTTGCCATTGGTGGAAGGAACGTTGGGACTGACAAGAACAGCTGACGAGTTGGGTGACTGCCAAGATGTCTCAATGTACACATAGTACCCTGGATTAAAATATAAGAATATATTGGTAATGCAAAGGTGCTCATTATTAAGGTGCCCATTCTCCGTTTATATCTTTCCCCTACCTATCTTCAAAGAAAGACAGGTAACGAACTCTTGAGGCTGGTCTGGTGATGGGATCAAGGATTTTCGCCATCTTTACTAACTTAAAATCATCACTATAATGCTATGCGCTTTTTCTTAAACTTTTGGTTGATTTTCAAAAAGGCGAGAGCTACCTTTCCTACCTCAGACATCAGTAATCATTCTTTACCCGTAATTATAATTAGCTTACGTCAATGAAAGAAATAATACTCAAGGAAAAGATGTTATCTCAGGTGCTGAAACTGTTTACATAAAATCTTTTACCTTTCGCACTGCCTGTGGTGTGATCAAAGGTAGGTCCAGTTCCAACAGAGCTGGTACCCCCATTCTGTCTGTACCAATTGAAATCATCTTCTCTAGAATTATTCCAATTACATAAGCTCTTCTCAAAGTTGCAGTCATAAATTGATGGAGGTCGGGTCGTGGGGGGTGGGGGCGTGGTCGGGAAGGGGGTTGGCACAGCGGGACCATAGAAACAGTGTGGAACATTAGGTACAGATCCATCCCAACAACAGCCTTTTCTATTGCAGGTTGACTGGCTAATTCCTGGGTAACCACAGTCACGACGTGCCTGAGGATTGATACTGGAGCACGAGCTTGGATGATAGAAGCAGAATGGCACGTTAGGGACACTGGAATCCCAGCAACAGCCACGTGTTCTGACACAAGTAGATTGGGTGATTCCAAGATAACCACAATTTACCCTCTGGTTAGGAGTAACAGATGAACACAGTCCAACACAGTATCCTTTAGTGAACATTATATCATCAATTGCAATATCGCCAGTGTAGCTTTTGCCGCGAACACCTTCAATTAGGATCCTGTACGGCGATGAAGACACTATAGTTCTTTCAGCTCGCTTCCATACATTTCCTTGAGTCCCATTCAAGTTCCATATCAGTGTCTCAGTCTTGCCAACCTGTAAGTAAACATTCAGGAAAGAGACTGTTCTTCCGTACATGTGGAACCACCAGGACATACACCGACCAGTTGTAGGAGGGAAGGTTTGACTCTGTAGACGGGCTACGTCTCCAGGCTGTCGAGGGTATGATGTCTCGATGAAGAGATAAGTACCTAATGGGTTAAAAAAGAAGTAGAAACAATCATTCACTGGTATCTTATTTTCCTCTTTGAGGGGCACTTCCCATAAATACAATAGCCTGTTATCCTTCTCTGCACATGGAATGGACCATTTTTGAATTCGCAAAATACCGCTGTACGTCTAGACTCGTTTTTGCAGGGTTAGCCTCATTCAGTGTCAAAATATTCATAAATACCAACGATAAAACGAAGGATAAACAACTATAACAATACAAACACTTTGAAATCCCACGGACCTTACTGAAACACGTGAATATTCTACACAAAAACGAGGCTTTCCCCGCATAACAGAGAATTCGAAACTGGAGCATTGACAATTTGTTTGTACCATGAGAAATGAAAACTATTGTTCATGAAAAATACCTTTCAATTTAAAACGAAATGATTTATGGATCGGAAGAAAGCTAAAATTCAAATGACATACCTGAAGCAGTACCAGTAGTGTGATCAGTGGATGGTCCAGTCTGGTAACTAGCTGTTCCTCCACTGCCAAGTGTCCAATCAAAATCGTCTAAACCAACAGATCTGTTTGCGTTGGCAACATTTATCCAGGTACAGAGGCTCTTCTGTTCGAAGTTGCAGCTTCCTATAAAACATAATCATTAAACAAACCATGAGAGTTTGTTCAAGAGATTGGCTTGTTTCAGCCATCCCACTTCACTATGTGTTTTGACCTCAATAAAGTATATTGGGATACCTGGAGGAGGACAAGGCGTATCATCCATCCATATGTCATCAAATGCGATGTCTCCCTTGAAGCTTGTTCCAGCTATACCTTCAATTACAATCTTGAAATAAAAAAAAAAAAAAAAAAGAAATGTTTTTTCAACTACTATTGAGATCACTGTGTGGAATTGACAACATCCGTTAAGCCAATCACAGCACACAAGATAACTGATCGTCCAATAAAAACGCTTTGGTATTTCGCCTCAACACCGTGAGTTTTCCATCGCCATATGTTAACTGCTCTATGGTCAAGTTTACTTACATTAAAAGGACTGGAGCTTTGAACAGTTGCTCGTCCATGGCGCCACACATTGCCTTGATTCCCTGTCATATTCCACACCTTAGTACCGAGGGACAGCCCTGTCTTGACGTACATATTCATTGAGCCAATATGGTCGCCATACATGTGGTAATAGAAGTTTAGGCATTTGCCTGCTGTTGCAGGATACTGCGGACTCAGAAGCCAAGCTATGTCACCTTGCTTGCGTGGCAACGACGTCTCAATGTACATATAATAACCTGTTGAACATGAATTGGATAATTTGGAGCTATTCTCCATTTTTATGGACGTCAAGCTGAGATAGGAGGGACTCTTTCTTCTAAATTTTAATATTGGTAAAAAAGAAAGTATTTATATACACCAGATTCTGTAATAGTTGGTTGTAATGTCCGAAAAGATAACTAGTCTCCATTCCATGCTTGTTGTAATATACACTTATGGGTATGACTGAGGTGTCTTACCGTTCCTAGTTCCTGTGGTATGATCGGTAGATGGGCCTGTCGTAAGTGAAGGTGTTCCACCACTGTCTCTCGTCCAATCAAATTTATCACCCTAAAATACGAATAAAAATACTTTTCCCCCATCTGCTGCAAGATAAGCTATCGTATTACTCCAGGAAGATGACCTCTTCTTTCTTTCTTTCGTTTGTTTGTTTTTCTTTCTTTCTTTCTTTTCCAGTCTGAACTTGACTGTATTTGAATAGGGGTTTGATTTTGAATAACAAATTAACAGACATAAAGATTTCCTCTCTTTTTTGCAGAGCTCTTTTCTACTTTATTTGCTTTCAAATACCAACTCCACAGTAATCAACATGGGCATTTGACCAGCTGATGTAACACTCACGTGAGTGTGATTCAGAATTATTTTTAAAATAGCTTACCTTAACGTTCTTCCATCCACACATGTCGCCTTCAAAGTCACAGTATTTGGGTGTCGGACAGTTACCATCAACAATATCAAGATCATCAAGTGCTATATCACCCATGTAACTCCTTCCTCGGACCCCTTCAAAGATGACGTAGAATGGTCTGTTACTGATCAGATCTACCTGTCCATAGCGCCAGTTATTGCCCTGGGTTCCTGTTCGAGTCCAGATCCTTGGTAGTTGAAAACGAATGAAAAAAGAATCTTAGTAACATAAATTAAAGAATAGAACAAAATGGGAGAAATAGGATCGGAATCGATTGCACTAATGAAATGGAACAAGGGATAATGAAAAAGATTGGAACACAAATACATTTTAGAAAATTCATGAATGATTAATGAGGCCAAAACAGTGAGGAGTCCTTAAATCGGATAAAGAATCGTCCTCATTTGCGTTCCACTTTAACTTGGATTTTCTTGGCGAAAATCACTTAATTTATTTTAAAAATCAGTACAACATGAAAATAAAGTCCTAGACATTTTCTAAGTAATATAAAGTATTCGCGATCAACCTTTATGGGCATAAAATGGCCATAACGGTCTCCCGCTTATACTTTATATATTACATAAAACTTCGAAATATGCCATGCGAACAATGAGCTCACTTTGACTTAGTGGATCCAACTTGTTTGTACACATTCAGCGTGTCCACGTGATCACCGTACATATGATACCAAAACTTCAAACATTTGCCAGAGCTTCCGGATGTGGCTTGCACCAAGCCGCTGCGCAACCACGCGTAGTCGTTTGGTCTTCGTGGAGATGACGTTTCAATGTACACGTAATAACCTGGGAAAGGTTTTAAAAAAGTTAAAGCAAGTCAACACTTCCAGTCCTTTAATGAGCCAATTTAAACCCAAGCGCGGCCACGTGATGGCAGCCATGGCAGAACAAGGGATTGAATTTTCTATCAAATAAGTTAGGTCAAGAGACAAAACATTGAAAACTGATCTTAGTTCTGAGGAAATACGTCTACTGTGTGTTAACAAGAATAGAAAAGAAGTATGGATAATTCCGGGATCGTTTTTGCAATCCCACATGGCTGTCGTCACGTGATCGTTGAAGACCCTATTCTTTTACTCACCTTGTCTTGTTCCGAGTGTGTGATCCACTGAAGGCCCAGTTTTCCAGGAAGACGTACCACCACGGTCTCTTGTCCAATCAAATCTATCGCCCTTCAGATTGGTCCACGAGCAGAAACCTTGTTCAAAGGTACAGTTATTGATGATCGGGGGAGGGGTGGTCGGTAGTGGAGTGGGAGGAATCGCTATTGAAGGCAGGATGTTGCAACGAGTGTTGGTAAAGGTGATGTCATCGATTGCGATATCTCCACTGACTCCTCTTCCTTTGACACCTTCGAATACAATCTGAAAATGAAATGGAATCAAGATTCATAGTTGAATTAAAATATCGCATACGCACGAACAACTTTTAGGTACAAGGAGTCGTGTGTGTGTTCGTTTAAATGGGGGAGGAGTAGTATTTTGCAAAAGTCTAAAAATATGGTCAGCCACTGTCAATAAAAATGAGGACGGTCTGGAATGAAAATATATTTGACTGAAAAACAAACAAACAAACAAACAAATAAAAACAAAAACCAAAAGAAGACAAAATAAAAGCAGAAACAAAGAAAAAGAAAAAGAAAACAAAAGAAAACAAAAAACAAAACAACAAAGACAAAACAAATAAATAAATGAATAAATCAGAGATCATTTTTCGTTACGCCACAGAATTCCTTATCTAACAGACAGGGGAAGATACTGGTAAATATGACTGCTGATGCACTAACCTGATACCAGACTTTACTTGTAATAGGTGCCTGACCGTTCATCCACTGGTCACCAAAGTTACCAGACAACGACCAGATCTTCTTTTCAGCAGTCGTTGAGTTACCCGGTCCTGTCTTGATGTACACATTCAGTGTTCCTACTGTAGCGCCATACATGTGGAACCAGAAGGTTATACAACGGCGGGAAGTTGGAGGGAAATCCTCGCTGAGAGTACGAGCTTTCTGGCCGGTTTTGATTGGATAAGACACTTCAATGTACATGTAGTGACCTGGGGGAAAAAAAAGTAATTAGCGAAGCAAGCGAACGGGACTGGATAGAAAAGATAGATATTTTAAAGGGACCATCTCGGAAAAGATTGTCTGTCGAAAACAATACACGGATCGCTAATGTCGGCGTCGTCTTTCATCTGGGGTAGAATTTAAAGTCCAATCGGGCATACGTTATAAATATTTGTACGTGCTAGTTTACTTTGAAAGCATATTTTATACATAAACATTGTTTGCAGCCGACATACGAAGTCAAAACTGTATATAAACAATTTAAATGAAGCACTACCACTCATCTTCTACAGACTTCATGCCCGATTGGACTTTGAATTCTATCCCACATGAAAGACGACGCCGACATTCGCGATCCGTGTATAGGCCTTTTGAAACAAACACGTGACTGAAGCTTGATGACAAAAAACGATTTTATTTATTCAAACAAAATTTCATTAGATTTCCGATGCCTTCAGTAAAACCTTTATCAAATGTTGTTATACCCTTGACACAATTTTGATCTCTGCATACTATCAATCACAATTGAAGTGATTTGTCATCGTGCGGCCGTTTGCTGCAAAAGGCCTATTCTTGAAAGAAAAGATTTCAAGAACTGACAAGATGAAATAACAAACAAGACAATATCAAGTGTTCTAATTCCTTTTTTTCTCCCACCCACCTACCCCTTCTTGCTCCACTCCTTTTTTCCTTTTCATTCTCTAATCCCTACACGTTCGATTAATTTACTATTCATCGTCTAAAATCAATAATTAAATAGAAACTTCTTACCGTCCTTGGTACCAAGGGTGTGGTCCCTAGATGGACCTGTTCTCCAGCTAGGCGTGGCTCCAGCTCCTCTCAGCCAATCAAAATCATCTTCCTTAGTTTCTTGTGAGTATGTGCAAACTCCATTCTCAAAAGTACAGTCTCCTGTTTAACAAAATCAAAATAAGGCCGTTGAGTACTGCGCATGCGTCATCTATGGAGAATAGATACTAACCAGGTAGTGGGCATGCGCCATCCTTTAGTTTTATGTCATCAATAGCAATATCTCCCATGTAACTTGCTCCTGCAATACCTTCAAAGACAATCTAAAAGAAAAATGATTGTGGAAAGTCAGAAAGGTATAGACCTTGGACCAGCAAGGTAACTAAAATTGTTAAATGTTCCTTTTATTGTACCTGATAGGCCGATGAACTAGAGACACTAAACTGGCTTATCTTCCACTTGTTGCCCATGTTTCCGGACCGAGTCCACACAGGGTTCCCAAGGTTATTATTTTTCTTGATGTAAATATTAAGCGTCCCGATGTCTCTACCATACATGTGATACCAGAACCTGAAGCAACTGCCTTTGGTTGCGGAATATGAAGGACTAATGAATCGAGCTTTATCGCCTTTCTTTCGGGGACGCGATGTTTCGATGTACATGTAGAATCCTAAACAATAGAATATCAGAATATTAAAAAGGGAAAAAGTGAAGAAATATTTCGACTTCAATAAAATCCTATTTGTGGCCTAATTATAGAAGGAAGGAAGGAAGGAAGGAAGGAGGGAAGGAAGGAAGGAAGGAGGGAAGGAAGGAAGGAAGGAAGTTATTGTACCTTTGGAAGTTCCATATGTATGATCATTAGAAGGTCCTGTTGTCACACTGGGTGTGGATCCAGTGGCTCTGCTCCAGTCGAAGGTGTCCGAAGCATCTTGAGTCCAACCACAGGTGGCAGAGGGTTGACCAGTAAAGTATTCGAAAGTACACTCCTCTGTTGAACAAAAAATGTTTTATAATTTGAATTTTGTGCTCTGCGCTCCAATTTCCTACTCGTATTTCGTCTCCTAGTCGCTAGCAAACAACGGATCTTAAAATCGGCTGCAAAGAACCAATCTTAAAGACTAACTTTAAGACTAATTTTGTGCTGTAAAATAATTATGTACCGAAAACCTTACTTAATGGTGGACAGCGGTCATTCTTGAAAGTGATGTCATCAAGAGCTATGTCTCCTTGGTAACTAATACCACGGATTCCCTCGATGATGATCTGAATAAAAGATTATTACATAAATTATTTATTAAAGTATTACGATCTAAATTGAAGTTGAGTTACAAATATGTCTTACCGAGTAGTCAGCTGAAGGAGAAAACTGCACCAATCCATTCTTCCATTCATCGCCTTGTGTTCCAACTCTTTGCCATATTAAGGTTTTTGTGTTGGAGATCTGCAGATAACATGCGGTTCTATTAGTTTTTAAAGGATTATGTTTGATGTTTAACCTCTATTCACGTGACCCCACCTCTACCAAGATAAAAAGACATTTTACTATTGTGTTGGCAAATGACAAACTTCTCAGAGTCAATTGTAGTAAACGCAGCGAGCGCGTTTCCAGGGGGACACAGGGTAACAAGCTCCCTTACGTTTTTTGGTGGTGGTGGTGGTGGTGGTGGTGGTGGTAGTGGTGGTGGTGGTGGTGGTATGGATGATCTACTGAGGTCAGTGGGGAAGACATCCTAATGGAAAGTCTTGCTTTGCCCTTTAAACAAACCAATCAGAGCTCGCGTTATATCTTCCATTCCGATACCTTGTAATAGATATTCAGTGTATCTACGTGTGGTCCGTACATGTGGTACCAAAGGCTCATGCAGACGAACGATGAGGAAGACACCTTTGAGATAGTTGGGCTCAGCAAACGCGCAGTGTCATTAGGTTTACGTGGGGATGACGTCTCGATGTACAAGTAATAACCAGCCCCTGGATAAAAATAAATAAATAAATTAATTAATTAAAAAAAAAAAGGTAAATACAACGTAATCAAAAAGAGACTCGACGGGCTTCCTGTGGTAACTATCTCGACAAAGGCCTTTTCTGGGATAGACAAACAAGGTGCATTATGATCTAGTTGCGATACAAACAACACCATGACGTTTGCTATCTCTCAAAAGGTATCACCATTCACAGCAAAGCGTCTAAGAATCTAAAATATGTTATTTTGACGTTGTTAAGGATTTACCTGTTCCCTTGGTGTGATCATATTTGGGTCCAGTCCCTGCAGAGGCAGTGCTACCCTTGTGACGTTTCCAGTCGAACTTGTCGGTGGTATCTTGCTTCCATTTACAGAAACCAAGCTCGAAATTACAGTCATTTCCTGTGTTTCCTGGGCATTGAATTGATGACGATTTCTTTAGGGGTTGTTCATTATTTATGGTAGGGGTAGCGGGAGGGGCGCACGAAAAAAGGGACAAAAGGAGGAGAGATTGAAATAAGAACTTGAGGAGAAAGGGGAATCGCTGAATATCCTTTATCTTCCTTTGATTTCCTCCAGCCCACCCCCCCAGGCATAAATAATGTACATCCACACCCCCCACCCCCCACCCCCCTAACTTAGGTTATAGATAATGTATGACATTGATAACAAATTCTTGTAATATTGGAATACTAATGCTACCTGCTGTTGGAGATACAGTAGATGTAGTGGGAGGTGGACGAACAGTAGTCATTCCTGGAGGTACAGCATCTGATGGTCGGATTGGACAGGTCTTTGTTCCGACGGTGAAAACAATGTCATCAATAGCGATATCACCAGTATAGCTGTTTCCACGAATGCCTTCCAATATTATCTATTAACATATGATTGCATAGATCACTTAAAATGGCAGTCACAAACTGCTAATTCCAACAAATAGAGCGGATTTCCGTATGAGTGGGAAAAGTTGCGACGAATTCGTAGCCGTACCGTAAGCAGTACCGCACCGTACCGTAAACGTAACTACGCGTAGTGATTGGATGATTCGCACGAAAACAATGGGAAACCCTTTCAGTGTTACGGCACACCGTACCGTGTACGTACTGTAAGTCAGTACCGTACGTTTCCACTCATACGATAACTATTCTATATATGTTTACTTCTACACATGCAACTTTATTTAAATTAATGTTAATCCAACGTAGAAATGTTCTATTCTGATACAGCAGTCCTCTCTCACTTTCCTTTTCCTTTGCCGGACAGGTTTGGACAGTGGTATATCTACATTTCAGCAAGAATAGGCTTCAAGCATAATGACGTTTTATACCTACACTCCCAGGAATCCCTTTCAGTATCTTTTTTTGTCATGCTAATTTTCACTTTTGTCTTGGTATTCTCATTGTAGTTTGAACATTTGAACAGACCCAAACCCTTATGACGTTTCATACCTAAACTACCAGAATTCTTTTCGAAATCTCTTTTCAAATTTTTGTGTTAAAACTCCTTTGAGAATACCAAGACAATAGTGAAAATTAACGTGGCAAAAAAAGCCACCGAAGGGATTGCTGGGAGTGTAGGTATGTAACGTCATTAAGGTAGAGGCCTATAGGTGGACGTAATGTATGTAAACAATGGCATTGTGATGTTAATGTATCAACCATTTTAACAATAGGTTTTCATGCATTGATTTGAGGGATGATCCAATTTGGTTGGCAATTTAAATGACAATGAGAGTTTATCAGGTCTGGCGTGACTTCGCGTGACATTACGTATCCCTATTCTGACTGGACAATACGGTTTTGGAGGCAAAACAAACTCGCTTGATTACAAAGTTTGTTTTGCCTCCAAAAACGCATTGTCCAATCAGGTAAGTGCATTACTAAATGTCACGTTAAGTCACGCCAGACCTGATAAACTCTCATTAAAAACAAAATACGTCATCGTACGCCCACCTATGTGAATAGACATTTTGAAAAGGACTGTCACAGTTTAGATATGAAACGTCATCATGGGTAGGGTCTATTCCTAGGACGCCAATAGCCCACTTTCGATAAATGGTTGAGTTATCGCACACAATAAGATCTGAGTCGAGGCTCAGCGGAAACAAAAGAATAATTACGATTATTTTGATGTTATTTGCTTGGTAAATGATTAGATTGAGTATGTTTAATTTATTGATTCTTGAGTATGTGATGTTGCTTGAAGAAACATAACATGCTCGATCTTACGATTATTTCATTGTTATTCCCCGGAGCCTCGATTCGGTTCTTATTGTGTGTAATCACTCAACCATATATCGAAAGTGGGCTATTCATAAGACGCCATATTGGATGACAACTAACCTGATACGGAGTGACACTGTTCACTGCTATTTGACCTTGGAACCAACTATTCCCTTTGTTTCCCTTTCGTTGCCACATGAGTATCTTTGTAGAGTTCACAGCCATCCAGACATTCAAGGTACCGATGCTAGAGCCATACATGTGATGCCAGAACGACATACAACGACCAGCGCTAGGAGTTGGATCAAACTTTTGACTCACAAAGAATGCGTTGTCACCAGGTTGTCTTGGTGATGATGTCTCGATGAAGATATATTTTCCTAAACATTAGCAAAATCATATTCAGCCAATCAATAGAGACGAATAGATGCCGGGTAGGAAACGTTGAGAATGCGTAGCAGTTTGTGTTGACCAGTAAGCCAAACCGATGAATGGAAAATACTCAACGCGCCAACAAATTAATGAAAATGTTACCCACCTTGGGCGGTTCCGGTAGTATGGTCGGTGGACGGACCAGTGAAGAAACTTCCGGTCGAACCACTACCAGAGATCCAGTCAAATTTGTCCCCTACTCGAGTATTAGACCACGTGCAGTAACCATCCTCAAACGAACAATCTCCTGGATTCGGACAGCTTCCGTCTGTGATCTTGACGTCATCGATTGCAATATCACCCGTATAGCTAGACCCCTTAATGCCTTCAAACACAATCTGCAATGACAAACATGGTATCCAGGTGTGTCTATCTCACTTTTATCTGTGTATGTAGTTTTGACATACACCTAATTGGTAAGAACGTTGTCACAAGAAAAAGAACATTAGTAGTTTAGTGAGAAAGAAATAAATTAAAAGACAAAAGAAAAAGTTCAGCTTCAGTGATCTTCTTTTGTCTTTTAATTAATCCCTATCCCACTAAATTACAAATGTTCTTTTTTCGTATGACAACATTTTTGCAGTTAGGTGTATATGTCAACACAGAAAAACAAACACAAAAACAGACAAACAAAAAGGCAAAAAGAAATGAACGAAAAACTGGCCAAAGCCGGGAGTTTAGGTGTCCTTGATTACGCCAGATATCAAGTTGGGGCTCTATTACTTTGATACTAGCAGTTCTTAAATACCTGATATCCAAGTCTACTTATTATCGTGACTTGTGCTTTGTTCCACACTGTGCTCTGGTTACCAGATTTAGACCAAACTTTCGACATCCTAAAAAACTTGACGTACACATTTAAAGTGCCAATAGATTTTCCCATCATGTGGTAATAGAACTCGAGACATGAGCCTGTAGTGCCTTTGTAATAGGGGGTCAACAGGTATGCGTTAGAACCCGTAGGACGACTGCCAGAGGTCTCAATGTACATGTAGTGTCCTAAACATACAAAATGAAATTAATAAGAAACTGAACGGTTCAGAAATAAATGATACATTCTTTACCCTCTGTACGATGTACAATTTTAAACGGCGCCCAAGATTTTCAATTTTTTCTGGTTCTACCTTCATTATGCGGCCACGATTTTTCTATTTTTCTACGTGTCTTCTTCCTGTCTTCTTCCTTGGCAGTACTAGCTAAATGCTTGTAAACGAGTGATCAAAGCAATGTAATAATTCTCAGAAATGTGTGGATTTAAAAAGGAATGATTACCGTAAGGTGTGCTGTAGGTGTGGTCATTTGGAGGTCCTGTCCCAACGCTGGATGTTGAACCGCTTCCTCGAGTCCAATCAAACTTGTCATTTTTCCCTTGTGTGTATTTGCAAATGGAAGGTGACTCGAAGCTGCACATGGCTTTCAAAAAAAAAAACAAAACAAAACATTTGGTTAATCTTAAGATGCACTACACAACGATTTCTACTAGCATGAAGAAATAAATAGCATTTTTATGGTATAGGCCACGGTGTAGGAATTAGGGGGAGGGTGTTCAGGATGTAAACTTCCCATGAAGAGACAAGAAAACTCTTTGAGAAAATATCCTGGATCCGCCGCTGGGTCATTAATGGTCAAAAACAAAGTTAATATTCAAAGGCTTATACGACAAAAATTTATCATCAAGTGTGGAGCATTTTACCTGATGATGGACAGCTTCCGTCTTCAATAGAGATATCATCAAGTGCGATGTCTCCCTTGTAGCTTATTCCTCGTACGCCCTCGAAGATGATCTGATGACAAACAACCGTAATGTCCATGAAAATATTCTATCGATTCCACTGAGTAAATATAAAAACGTGAAAATTAAGAACTAAATTTTTGCGCAGGTTCTAGTTGAGACGTGTAATTTCTTCCTCTGAATATAACCATACATACGCTAGTTTAAGGCGTAGCATTATGCTAATGATGACGTTTTTGGCTCAGAGCCTACTAAGACTAATCAAAGGTAAGGCATATATCATATATCGAGGTTACAGAGGCATACCGTTGCATCAGTAGATGTTCTTAGAGTGTATTCTCCTCTTCTCCAATAGTTTCCTTGAGTGCCTGTCTTAGACCATTGAGGTTTACCCATTTTCCTGCCAGTTTTAACGTACAAGTTCAGCGTGTTCACGTGTGGACCGTACATGTGATACCAGAAGGAGATGCATCGTATCACCAGCGTTCCGTTACCAGAAATCACAGGACTTTCAATGCTTGCTGTGTCGTTGGGGTTACGTGGAAAGGATGTCTCGATGTAGATATACCAGCCTTGGGCTATAAAACCAAGAAATACGTGTCACAGTGCGAATCAAAAAACCGTGCGCACCCAGAAATATTATAGGAATGTCCCTGTTTTTAGCCAATCAGAAATTGCTCTTTAACCACAAAGATAACGACTACGTTTCTGAATGGTCAAGAAACATTGCTGAAATATTTAGTGTCCACGGTTTTTCGATTTGCAAAACCGATTGTAAAACAGCACCAAATCATATGTAAAAGACATAAATAATGAGCCAACGTACGCGACAAACTTATTCGGGTAATAGACTTAATTCGCTTGGGCGTAATGTTTTCCCAATTCAGAACTCTTGGGAATACGATTCTTTGTTTGAGGTTTATCCATATTAATGTATCTTCTCAAGCGTTACCATTAAACAAAGGAAAAAGTCCCAAAGGAATGGCACGTGACCTGTATTGGGAAAACAAATACGCCCAAGCGAATTAGGTCTATTGCTGATGAACATGATCAATTTAAAAAAATACATAAACATAAAGATGTTCTCCACATCAGTTACCATTGTTGCTCTCCAGGTTCCAGATTTCACATCTGATATTCCAAATCCCAAGTTTTACGATCCCAGATTTCAAAGGCTGAATTTATTTGAGTTTTTGTGCATCAACAATATGAATATTGTTCGTATCGGTATACATACATGTTCCTCCAGTATGGTCGACTTTTGGTCCTGTCCCTGTACTTGAAGTGGATCCTCGGTATCTTGTCCAATCAAATCTGTCATTACCCCTGACTTGTTTCCAACTGCACAGACCATACTCGAAGTTACAGTCAAATGGCCATGGGTTGGCTGTAGTAGCATTGAGCGGACATCCGCCAGATGTGAGGGTTCGAGTGAATGAGATATCGTCAATAGCGATGTCCCCCCTATAATCCACCCCACGAACACCTTCAAAAACAACCTGTAGCAAACGAATGGTATGCCAAGTACGAGTTAAAAATCCTGACGTAAAACAACAACAGAAATTGATGTGCTTTCCCAGAGTTACTAACAGTTCTTAGGATTTTACGCGATT
Source organism: Stichodactyla helianthus (assembly GCA_015163945.2). Classification (NCBI taxonomy): domain Eukaryota; kingdom Metazoa; phylum Cnidaria; class Anthozoa; order Actiniaria; family Stichodactylidae; genus Stichodactyla; species Stichodactyla helianthus. The sequence continues at coordinate 3,282 of WUAP02027124.1, read as the reverse complement.
AAACAAGAACAACGGAAACTGATCATAATTTCGGGAAAATACGTAAACTGCGACTAAAAATGGATAGGTACAGTTTTCAGATCCTCTCTTTCAAGCTACCATTATAATTTTTCTCGGCATTCTATTTATCGATGGGCAAAACGCTGTTTGTTTTCTGCATATATTTTGTCCCCTGACCTCGAATGCATGCGCCAAATTCTTAAGAACTATGGGTGACTCTTGGAAAAATCTCGTCGAAGCAACCATACAAATTTGATGTTCATTCTAAAGCACTAAAAATACAAATTTGAAAAAAGGACATTTTAAATCGCCTCACCTGATAACTGCTACCAGCACTAAGTATTGGTATTTGTCCTTCGAACCAGGTTTTTCCTTTATTACCAGATTGTGTCCACAGTTTGCTCATGGACCTTCCTATCACTCTCATATAGACGTTCAGTGTTCCAATACCTGCCCCAGACATGTGGTAAAAGAAGTTCATACAGGAGCCCTGGCCTGTTGTTGCCTGGAACACAGTACTCTCAAGGCGGGCTCGGTCGCCGCGTTTCCGTGGAATCGAGGTTTCTATGAACATGTAGCTTCCTAAATTACAAAATAAGTATTGAATACATTGTTGGAAAAAAGACATGCTTTCCTAAAAAAATGATCTCGCAAAAAAAGTGCGTGCCCGTGCCTGCCGCGCCGTGAAGTTGACACGTGACAAAGAAACAAGCGCGAACATAAATGTTATCGATACCTGAAAAACATGGCATATACAGCTATTTCAAAAAAGGTTGCTGGTTACAAATTCCGTACCGCTGTACTGTGATAGGGATATCAGACTTTTTAATGTACTTTTCTTCATATTAAGGTTATAAACACAGCTTTACTGGCTTAATACAACATTCTAAGGCCCGCTGTAGTACCATCAAGGTTTCTGTGGAATATTCGCTGAAAATCTGAAAGTTTTGATCCAGAGATATCTCGTAGAGAAAATTTGACTTCATTGTCGGTCATAATCGCAGTCTTTTAATTTACTTTACATGAAATCTAGGCCCATAGGCCTCGTTTACGATTAAAGGTCTATGGAGTCGGCATATATTTTCTTCTGTGCTGACATCATTTACATATGATCTACAAAAGATTTCGGTCTTGGTATGCAACATACAACATGCAACAAAATCTTCACTGAACCTTTATAAATAGCTGTATAACCCAGGGACGGATGAAAACATGACTACTAATCTTCGTGTTATTGGCTTAACGGAAGTTGTTATTCGCTTCCTTGACGATACCGCGTGTCCTGACTTAACACCGTCATGAAAAAGCTATTCTATGAGTCTTTGAGGTAGTAAAGACAGATCAACAGCCAGTGCACTAATCTTTTCTTCGACCCCCAAAAAACGTGCACCATACTAAACCAACAAAGCGTTTCACTTACTAATTCACGAGCCTACCTTTAGCCGAATTGGTGGTGTGATCGGTTGAGGGACCTGTGAATCTACTAGGTGTCCCGCCACCTCCTCGTGTCCAGTCAAATTCGTCCTCGTTAGCATTAGCTGGTGTGTTTAGCCACGTGCATTGACCTTTCTCAAAATTACAATCACCTTAAAAGCGAGAGAAGATTCGAAAATCAATTTACAAGTGTCGTTAATGCCTTTCCAAAACATGATCTGATCCCTGAGCCTCCTACCACGAGTCAGTAGAGTTTTTTGTTCCTTCTTTCCTGTGGTTCGGCGGTTTTCCTTTCTCCGCAAATATAAAAAAAAATCTGGAAATCAGATTTTTCTGAGTTCCATTTCGTTTTCCATCAAAGTTGATTTACTTTTTATTTATTATTTGTCATATTCCCGCAAAATCAACTAAATTCCAATTCGATTTTTGGTTTCACCTTAGATTGGAGCCTAGCTCTGTTGTGAACCACGTTGCGTCATAACAACAAAAGCTTGGTGATTCTCCACGCAAGAAAGAGCTACACACAACAGAACGCATACAATCAATGTTATTACCTGGGATTTGACAAACTCCATCAAGAATTTCCACGTCATCAATAGCTATATCACCAGTATAACTAGTTCCCGTCACTCCCTCGAATATTACCTAGCATTATGTAACATTTATAATCAGTCTTCAATGTTTGATAAAAAGCTATCGGTATGCCTGTTCAAACGAGTATAACAACCTTTGCTTATGTAACATGGTAAACATATCCTGAAACATGATTGCGAGGCTATGAGGCGAAACTTATTATTTAAATCAAAATGGCTATTGTCTTATTGATGAGTTATGCGCTATCGATGAGTTATCCAACTATACTAATCAATAATTCGCTGAAATGGAGCTGGAAAAAAAAACCTTTGGTCAAGACCCTTAAAGACCACCACTCGTTCCCTTGATGATTTTTTGTTTATTTACCAGTAAGGCTTTAGAAGACACATTTATATGGAAACAAAACGCAAACTACAATCCGCCAAGAAAGTGGAATAAATAAAACAACACTCCAGGTCTTCTACTTACGCTGAATGGAAGAAAGCTCTTCAATGTCACTTGTGCCACGCGCCATCTGTTGCCAAGGTTACTTCCCATGGACCATATTGGTGCAGAACGACTGTTATTTTGCAGCAACAGAACATTTAGTTTTCCTATGGATCTGCCATACATATGGAAATAAAATTGCAAGCATTTGCCGCTAGTCGGTTGGAACTGTTTGCTCACTAGCCAAGCCTTGTGACCCTTGGTTCGTGGAGACGATGTCTCCAAATACATGTAGTAACCTTCAAACATCAAATAAACAAACAAACAAAAAGGTTCGCAAAGAAAATTTAAAAAATAAAACTACTTTCTAGTAGTGGGCAGGTTATGGAAATGGTCAAGAGACCGGTCATTATATATATAGATGGATGTTGACAAGGGAAAAGAAAATCAAGTAATCGTAAACTTTAAATTAAACTACTATCTATTTGGAGCAACACCTATGTATTTGTAGAGTATACAGTGCCAAATAAACATCGTATCGTATCGTATCGGATCGTATTGTGTTGTAATATTCAATCATCGTTCACTGTACAACATCCACGCGCGTCGCGTCATTGGCTAAACTCGATCACGTCAGCAAGTACGTTTATTTGTAAACAAAACACTCACAACAGTCTCTAACCTATAAGTATTGTATTGTATATATGGCCTGGGGGAGATTGGGGGGGGGGGGGGGAACGTGTGACGAGTTTTTTGGGGGGGGGGGGGGAAGTTTTTGTGAGGCTACAAAAAGCCCCAGGGAGGGGGGAAGAAGCGTGGGGGAGGGGG
>WUAP02027013.1:0-19250 GCA_015163945.2 Stichodactyla helianthus | reverse complement strand
ATAAAGTATTCGCGATCGACCTTTATGGGCATAAAATGCCCATAAAGGTCTCCCGCTCATACTTTATATATTACATAAAAACTCCTTCATGGTCAATGGTTTCTATTGTGTTTTGCTCATTAATCATTCATGAGTTTTTTAAATATGTATTATAAAATAACTACCTAAGAATCTCACTTTCTGATTGGCCGAGGCGCGTGCTTTATGAGAGCACACAGAAATAAAAAACTTGCTCGCTGTTCTGTGTGCAGTTATATAACACTTGGGTATGGCAGAACATTCGAGAAGTGTTCTTTTTCTTTCCTACTAACTTTCGAGAAACCCGAGTCTCAAGGAAATTCACTTACGGTATCTCAGTTCCTGGAAAACCCTTCGTACGCAACCGAAAATGCTTACTATTTACTTAGGAAGACCCAGGGAAAACCCCTGAAAGAAATCGAAGTTTCCAGAAACCTAAAAGACAAAGAAATAGGGAAACGGTTCAATCCCTCGTTAGTTTCTTACTGGCAGTTGACACGGAATGTTCTGCTCGTATTACCGACTAAATAATCTTACCAATGATGGCGACAAAAGACTACTACTCGATTCTGGATGTTAGCCGTTCAGCAACAAAAGAAGAAATCAAGCAAGCTTACAGAAATTTGGCTTTAAAATTTCATCCAGATAAGTGCGACAAGGCCGGAGCTGAAGAAAGATTCAAAGACATAGCCGAGGCCTACAGAGTCTTGAGCGCTGAAGAAGAACGTCAAAAATATGATCGTTTCGAGGAGGAAATAAATTTTTTCACGAGGGAGGCAAAGAGTCGAGACTTTGGCGGGCCAGATGTATTTTTCGATGGTCCAGGCTTGAAAAAAACGAAGAATAGTTATGAAAATGAAAACGGGGATGCTGGTGCGACTTTTATAAACGGTTTTTTTGATGATGAAGATTTTTTAACCGAAATGATGAATGACATTAAGTTTCCTAATGGTTCTACCCACTCTGGACCAAGAAGGACGACTCGTCCTGTACCAACATTCGAACAGTTTTTCCGTGACACCATTAACCTTGAATTTAGTACACCAAATAAAAAGTTTAAGCCTGAGATTCAAGATCCACCGGTCGAGAAAGAGTTGTTGGTGAGTCTAGAAGAGATAAATACGGGAGTCTTAAAGGAATTTAAAATTTCAAGAAAAGTTTATAACCAAAATGGAAGCTTCTCCTTCGAGAACAAAATCCTTGTTATTACAGTTATGCCAGGTTGGAAAGAAGGAACCAAAATAACATTTTCTAAAGAAGGAGACAGAAACCCTGGCGTAATCCCAGCAGATATTGTCTTCAAGTTAAAGGACAAAACCCATAAAGACTTTAGTAGAGATAGCGAGAACAATCTAATATATATTTGTAAGATTTCTTTGTGCGAAGCTCTTGTAGGCGCAAGCGTCGATATCCCAACGATAGACGGAAAGTTTCTTCGAATTACCCACGACGAAATTATTCAACCAGGAACTCAAAAACTCATAAAAGGCGAAGGTCTACCCCGACCAAATAACCCCTCAACAAGAGCAGACTTGATCGTAAAGTACGAAATTTTCTTTCCTAGTTATCTTTCTGCTCACCAAAAAGAAATTATTTCTAATTCTTTGCCAAGCTAGATAAGACAGTTCTAGAATGTTCTAAACAATATCATTCGACTGAACGACAGACAGCGAGGCAGTCACGCGTTCTGAGTAATGCCTGACACGGTTGTATATTTATAGATGTGCCACGTGCGGTAGAAAACTTCAAGTAAATAAGATAGGAAAATGAAGGAAAAAACAATTAATAGAGAAAACTGAAAAAGATAAAAATACAGTACAAAAGCATAAGTCGTCAATTGAAATTACGGTGGTCAATGTTGATATTTTCATCCAAAATTCATATTTTTTACTGAGATTGAAAGCCTCTGGTACGCCAATTGATTGATAGATGCTGTTATAGAATCCGGAATAATGTTGCAGGCTATATATATGTTAAATAAAATAAATATGAATGAGAAAACTTATTTCTTTTTCTTTTTATTTTTTACTCTCCAACCGAGTCGCGGAGCACGATGGAAAGAACTAGAACCTATAGTAACAAAGATCTTTTGATTTGGTGATCGGCTATTTCGATTTCCCAGGTTCCCAATAATCAATCTTCTTTTCATCGCTTCTCATTAACATGCAGAAATATTGGTGCCTCGTTTTGTGTTATTCTTAAAAATTTTTGGGAAAAAATGTCTGGAAAAAACCCTTAGAACTACTTCACGGTTACTAAACGATGGCATTAGAGATATTTGATTAAGCTTTCTGTTCAACGAGGATCACTCTAGAAAGTCGAGGTGGCAGATTACAGGCTATGGTACTAAAAACAGATTACCCCAAGCTATCACATTGTTACTGATTTCCATATGAATGTACTACCTTCGGAACAAATTTTGGACTTGAATTGTTTATCTGGCTCTCTCTATAAGCAAAATCTCGTTGTTTAACTCTAATTTAAAATGTCCTTGCTGTTTTTAAGGAGAAAAATAACAAAACATATAATTTGTTCAAAGGTTATTTTAAAGTAGTTCGATAACAATGTAAATTAGCACAAATTACACCACGTGACGGCTAGACGAAAGGGAAAATAATTTCGATTAGGGTTAGATTGAATGAATGAATGAATGAATGAATGGTTGGTTGGATGGATGGATGGATGAATGACCGAAGCCTTCAAACACAAGAAAATAATTTTAAAAATTATAAACCAAAGTATTCATTATTATTGTGACCCTAAAGCTATCAAGACGGGAAAACAAAACATTACCACAGCTGATCTTTACTCAGCATGCGATCGTCATACTAACTATGCATGCTAGAGACATAAGAAAATAATAAGAACAGTCCTGTTCCCATTGAAAACGAGAAATTTTCAGTTTTTATCGAATGGGGATATGCTTTTTTTAATCATTTATCGCCTCTCGGGCCAGGACATCGCAGAAAATTAAAAATTTAAAGAAAGAGCGAGCGAAAACTAGATCTAGAATAATAGCTATTTTACATAACTTTTTAAGCGTGTTGCCGGAACTGAGTTGTAAGGAATAATCAAGAAAATAATTAACAGAATAAAACTAAGGCTGAAATCTGTCGGTTTCATGTAAATTTGAAAGCCTAGAAACATTCTCAGTGATTATCTGCTCATTCTTTATAACGACAAATAGTGTTACTAAAAGACTCTCGAAGAAAAGTATGCTACAATTTTTAAAATAAAAATGTGAAGTGGAAAAAGAAAAACTGTGGCTTATAGAGTTTTATCGTCTGCATTTAGACTGTGCCAGCACTTTAGGGGAAGTTCTGGATCTAACGAGAGAAAGACACCACCTTAACATTTCGTTGCTATGGTGACATTTACGTTAGTATAGGTAATTTTTCCAGAAAACCATCGCTAAATCCCTTTTAAATTAATCAATTAAGATTCAAATTAGTGGAGGAACATCTCAGCTGAGCAAGCTTTGGTAGTAAAACTCCCAATCCATGGAAACGATGATTTTGTGAATATTTACGCCCTTATAGATTTCACTTCCTTTACTTTAAAGAAAAATGGTTCCTTATGTTTATAGTTAGCAACTGAATTTGGAATGAGGTTTCCTGTAAAAATCTAGTCTAAAGTTTCTCAATTCAAATTATGAGGTTTTCAAGTAGTTTTGTCAAGTTTAAAGAAAATGTGCTTGCCACGTTACCTTGCCGAAGCAAATGCAGTTGCATTATTGACCACCACTCATTACCATGGCAATAAGGGAGCGTTCATAATTTATCTAGTGAGGGGGGTTGTGCTATGATGATTTTGAGGGGGGGGCATTATTTTTCTCTTATATGATTTAGGGAGGCTAATGAAAGTTTCCCAATAAATAAAATCAAGTATAGGGGGGGTCAATTACTTTTCCCTTGATTAATTGAGATCTCTTGAGGGGGGGTCACAAAAAATATTCTTAGATCATCAGGGGGGCTTCAAAAATAAAAAGTTACAAAATAGAAAATCTTCATAGGCCCCCCACTAGATAAATTGTGAACGCTCCCTAATCATTGTTTACAGTTACAATGTGACTATAAAGATTACCAGGGCATCAATTATCGTTGCTGTGGCAACCACCACTATGTAAATGCAGTCACAACCATGTTGCTATGGTAACACTTACCCCTTCTCACTTTTACAAAGTTCCTTGAGTGCAGCCAAGAGTGTGCAATTGAAATAGGAAAAACATTTGAACTAAATAATTCAATGAATTTGAAGGTTATTAAAGGTTTTTGGTTATAACTTTTCCAAATCAAATATCTAAAAGCATTTTGTAATTTGATTTTGGTGATCAAGCATATAGACTACCTTTCCTTCATTGGGCTGTTAGCGCAGACATTGGGAACACTGAGTGCAGAATGAAGACAACTTATTTACAACTGTTGAGATCTTTATTACACTTTTAACAATGTACAAATATAATTTTTTCTGCTAATGTTATTAAGACAACATTGACCAATAACACTGTGTAAAGGTTATTGTAAAGCACATATCTAAAATCTAAGTTTAGCATATTTTTGGGGGAATTCTGACCTAAGAATAGGACATTTGCTAACCCTATCTATACAGAGTTGAAAGACAATAGAGAATAAAATAAATTCTTGTAGGTATTGTATGGAAATAAGGTTTTAAAAATCCTTATTTTGGTATTGAATTGACTCCATCAAAGTTGTTTATTATAGGTAATATTTATAATTTACTGAATTTAATCTTTTTCAAAGCAAATTTCAAAAGATTGCACCTTAAATGATTTTCTCTTAAACCAATCAAAAAGTACAGAAATTCTGGTGATCCAATAATCCAATCATGCTGAAGAGTGGCTGCCCTACAGGAAACAAATGTTTGCCATTAAGACAAACTGCATCACATTTGCAACTTGTATAAAACCTGCCACAAAATTTTTTAAATATTCTAATATATATGTCTTTTTTCCTACTTCAAATTCTCTCAATTGTGCCAGGATTATGTGCAATATAATCCACTTAACATGCAACTAAGTCATTTTCGCACATAAAAATATACTATCTTAATAACCATAATTTTTGTTATAGAGCGAATTTTGCATTTTTCATGACTATAAGAATGCTCAATCTTCTGATAGATTGGTAGAGGTCTGCTTGCTTCATCTGCAGAGTTATCATATCCATGTAACATATAAATTAAGTTCTTTGTTGATACTCTTTTCAAGTCATACAAAATTTGCTCTTTATTATAACAAAATATTTAATTCAAAATCAATCAAGACATTATTTACAGACATTTTTAAATTGGCAAAGTTTCAAGAAACTTCTTTTGTTCATTGGATAAATTTGTTGGGAATGCTACATCAAATGCCACAATCATATCCCCTCTTTTACCATTTAATTTAGGGTTTGGCAATCCTTCGCCAGGTATTTTCTTTTGAGTTCCAGGTTGTATAACTTCATTAACTTGAACTGATAAAACTCTTCCATCAATTGTTGGTATATTGACAATACAGCCAACAAGTGCTTCTCGTAAAGTCAGTTTTGCAACATACAACAGGTTATTATCTGAGTCTCTTTTAAAATACTGATGTGGTTTGTCTGTTATTATGAATATTATGTCTGCTGCTATTATTCCAGGTTTCATATCACCTTCACGGGGAAATGTTACTTTTGTCCCTGCTTTCCAGCCAGGTTTGACATCAATTTGAAGGATTTTCTCTTCCTGAACATATCCATTTTGAGATAAAACTTGACGATTAATCTTTAGTTTCTTGGTACATCCAGTAAATAATTCTTCTAATGTAATCTGCAATAATTGTTCAATGGGTGGATCCTGCTGTGGTGCTGTTTCTTGCTTGGTAAATGTATCAGGACCAGGAGCAAATTTGAAGCCTTCATTTCCAAAATTCTTCCAGCCACCTGACATCGAGGATGATGAATGTGATTCAAATACTTTAGAGAAATTGCAGGAATCTCCAAGACCATCAAAGAAGAAGTAGTCAAACTCTGAATGAACAAAATAGAAAAAATATCAAATGAATGAAAAAAAACAAAATTATGTCGACAAGTTTTCAAAGGATCAAGTGAGTGAAAAACATATTAGGAAAGAGAGAAAGTTACATTTGTGGTCAAGCTATGTTTAAATGAAAGTAAAACATTTTTATTTGTTTTATATGTAATTGAAATATGTTCATCCACTTCACCTTTGAGTTTACAAAACTTTAAACTAAGTAATAAAATAAATTAAAGAAAGTTGTAAAGAAAAAACTTCACTGGGAAATAATTTGAAGAGAAAATGTCAAAAAATTAATTGGGAAATCTTTTCTTCCTTACTGATAATTACTTATGTTGCAAAATGGCTAGGAGAAAATTACCATTCATTGACAAAGGCCCTATTAAATATTCATAACTTTATTTCCAAACATAAACAATGTTTTTCTAAAAATAAATCTCAATATTCTCTTTTTTTTTCTCGAAAATAGTTAAAATGTCATTTAGTGACGGTTCTGGTGAAAAAATATGGCAATGATAACTACAAAATGTGTACAGTAGGGAACAATCGCTCTGGACAACAAGGGGTTCAAATAAGTTATGTAGATGTGTATACATATGTTATACCAACACGGGCTGGGGTCATGAGATACCTTTTAAACAGCTTCTAGAAAGAATAGTGCGGCACGTACAAACTGTTCGTGCGATGACAAATCCACGTGAATTCGGTTAAGCGAAACATGGAATAAAGGTTCCTAATGTTCATTTTACTCTCTCGAATAAATTTTAAGAGATGTTTAGGCTATGGTGTCATTTTAAAGCGGTGAAAATTTGAGTTTCTCGCTGTTTCCTTTGGAAAAGCTAACAAATTCGACCCTTCAGAAAGGGTTAATAAATGCCTTAAAAAATGACCAGACAACTAAGCGCTATCACCCGCTCTTCAGCTATTAATAAATTCACAATAAATTCGAGGCAAATCCGGCCAAACTCGGTAAAAAAAGAAGAAATACTTGACATTTCGGGAGAAATCATGTTGGAATTAAATGCAGTAAGTAGCGGTAAATTCCCGGAAAGTCTTACGTATCGAAAAAATCGGTTAAGACATTTTTGTACAAGTTACGAAAAATAACATATCACAGAATAATTTACCTTTGAAGGGATCTTCGTCCCCAAATACTTCTCGGAAGACTTTCATTGGGTCCTCAAACAGGAATCCACGACTTCCAAAGTTGCCAGTCAAGCCTTCTTCCCCCCACATATCGAAAATCTCTCGTTTATTTGGGTCTGTTAAGACCTTGTACGCTTCTGATATCAACTTGAACTTTTCTTCGGCTCCTTGATTCTTGTTTTTATCGGGGTGAAAAATACGGGCTTGTTTTTTGTAGGCTTTTTTAATGTCTTCCGTCGAAGCGTTCCGGGGTACACCGAGAACGGCGTAAAAATCGCGACCCATTTTAGATCTGATTGATGGGTATCCCAAATTGGTTTTAAATTCGGTTCAAATTGGAACCGTTTGGGTTATTAGATTGGTTTAAAATAGCGATGTAGAGCGAGGAAGAAGGAGAATACGTTAAGTCGGCATGGCTTGGTTGTCGATTCTGTTGTTCCATAGATGAACGTGCGATCCATTTCTTACAACATTCGAATGTTCTAGAACACACTAACCATATAAGGGCATCCAGGAAAAACAAACAAACTAAAATACACTGGGGTACTCACGGAATATAAATTTAACCTCTCAAAACTCCAACCTTAAAACCAATACAACACCATATTTTTACTTTAAAAGCTCTCATCTAAGACTCAAAAGAATTTTTCAAAGATTCTATTTTGTTAAAAGTCAATAAAATGATAATTCTGCTTTAAGATAAAAGTTATACTTAGTAGGTCCCGGTAGGGGTTTGTTTTATTGCTGGCCAATTTGGATTTCCGTGGGGGAGGGTAAGGGTGTGTTGTATAGAAGATTCTGGATTGCATGATAGCTGCGTGTTTGTCGCCGACATCATTTTCGAAAACTATCTTCATTGTTCTTGCCTGATCGACAAATTTTTCGATTTTCTACGCACTTGATAGTTCGAAGATACCCATTCTGTTATTTCCGGGTATTTTTTCCGTTCTTTTGAATGGCTTTAGGGATGTTTTTTTGGTGAAATGTAGGCTTGGTTTGAAGAGGAAAGCTACACTTTAAAAAGCATGGAACGGAGAAGAGAAGGCCGTGGCGGAAGGCAACCGCAATTCACTGAGTCTCATTACGAGATTCCTTCATGGCAAACACCGTGGAGCAAGCCCTGGTATCAAAGAACTGACAGCTCAAACAGTGAAAGCGAAAAGACCGCCAAAACCTACAAATACAATTCACGAGGTCATTTGAACGATTGTAATTGTAGTCTATGTGAAGAAGATTTAGAAACTGCATTTTCTCCTCAATCAAATACAAAACAAAAAACCTTATTTGATATTCCGAAAGATAGGAGACAAGAAATCCGAATACGACTAGAAGAGGAATATAGCGGTGAAGGTTCGACATCGTCAAAATCAAAAACCAAACCGCCGCATTTAAACGGTTCGAATTTCACCTCGTCTGGAAGTTCTGACGTTCCAAAGCGTGTCTACATGTTTTCAGAACTAGATGAAGTTACTCCTTCGACAACATCTAGTTGTAATAATTCAGAAGGGAGGTTATTGAATACGTCAGTCAGTGGTCAAACACATCAAGGGACGTCTACAGACACTTCCAATCATACGTCTTCAATGACACATGACTCTGTGATGGACGGCTTTGGAAAGCTTACTGCCATCCAAGCCATTTCAGACAAGAATAGAAGCATCCAGGAAAGAGTCCAAAGCTACCGTGGAAAATCTGACACAGAAGAATATAAGACTATGAAAGGACTGTTAGAGTCTTTATTAAGAGAGTTAAATCGAATTAATTCTTCTGTGGAATGGGTTGCAATGACCAAGGCCATCGCATTAGAAGCAATCCAAAAATCCCTAGAAACTCTTGAAAGAAAAGTTAAAGATGCAGAATCATAACCAGATATCTTAGTAATAATGAGAAATTTTATCTTGTACAGAGCTGACATATCTGGCTTTTAAATAGCCTTGCCCAGACTTGAAAAATACGTCAGTCGGCAGAGTCTAAGCTTCTAGGATATTGTGCATTGAATTTCAAGTTACTGAAACTCCTTAAAATAAATTTAAATAGAAAAAAAATTTCCCACAAAACAATAGATTTTTTTCGTCAGGGAAAAATAAAAGATTGCTAATCTGAAATCTATATTCAAACAGAATCCATGTTGACTAACCGATGATTTAAAAGGAAAAACTTATTCGCCATTTTTGCTTAAAAATTTAAAAGATGTCAAAACCTCAACCACCGACAAAAGTAAAAAATGGTTCAATCGACGAAAATAATCGATTGTCAGCAGCTATTTGTGTATTAAGATTTAGATAATATTCATCTTTGGTGTAAGACAGGGTATAAGCGTAGGAATGACGTGTTTGTAACGTCATACTAGGGCAAATGCTAAGTGCTACTGACGAGGATTCAATTCTAAGCAACAAAGTATAAATTAAAATATTAATGTATAATTGTGATACAAATACATCATTGATGGTTGCTCGACATCACCATCTAGTACTGATAGAGCGCGTGGTTGTCTGGAGCGCTGGAAAGAAAAAACCACATTTAAAGAAAGCTATATATTTTAATTTAATTTAATTTATTTATTTATTTTTTATTTAAAAAAATTTTTCCCCATATGTATACATAACCACACTATTATCTACTATAGAGGGATTTTATTCGAGGTATACATTATTGTTCTAGTCAGTCATTTGACAAAAGTACCGTACTCGCTTGTGTAGAATCGCTAACTCCCACGGAGAAGACTCAGTCGATGTTCACAAGGCTCGGATGCTAAATAAAACAGAATTTTCTGGAGTTTAGAAAATTTTCTAATTGACTACAGGTTGATTTGAAGTTTCGTAATGAAATTTTCATTTTCTTGAAATTCAATTTAAAACTAATGACACTTGAAATTAATGAGTATATTTATAGAAGGAACGCTATTCAACCATCAACTTTTGCTACACAAAACGGACGTCAATACGCTCCTTCAAGCCTGCCAACCAGTGATTAATTATTAGCAATATTTGTAAAATTGAATAAATGTCTGTCGATATAATAATGCATAAATGGTTAAAACTGAGCGTAGGAAATCTGAACGAGATCAGTGGCATGGCTGCGATTAGCCTGGATATTTTTTTACCGCGCCAAATATTAGTACGAAAGATTCTTCCAACATAATACTGCTTCTTTTCATATACCTTGTTCGTTAAAAACAAAAGTGATTATGAATGAATTACATTATTTTTAGCTTGGGGCCCACCCGACTTTATGCTTGCCATGGTGCTAGTTGAAATAGGACATTAAATTTTTTAAGAAATAAAAGAAACTCAGTTATTTTATAGTGCAAACTCGGCTTGCTGAAGTTGTTGAAATAAGATTACTATTAAAAAACCTTGTCAAAACTAAAAAATTGATGTTTTTTAAATTCTCATTACTATAGCACTGCATGTACGGTGAAAGAGTAATATGAAAACACTTCTCATAACTACAAGATAATTACGATTGTAAGGTAACATTTCATCTGAGTTTAGCTCGTTGAAGGCTACATTGCAGCCTGGATCTATATATGGAAGGCAGAATTCACTGAAAAATTTCCCCGCACATATTAAGAATCAAATAAATTGTAATACTATCTTGTGAGCCATGAGTCTTTTTCTTCTTTTTTTTCTTTCGATATCGATCATTTTGGTAGTACACGGGTCATGGGCCGACTGAGGTTGTCAAGTTCGTGCTAAATTAGTGAAATCTGCTCTTTGCACTGCGTTTTTATCAAACTCAAATAATACTCAATGATAAATGAATCATTAATCTCAATCAGTAAGCCGGCACCGCTAGCTAAATATCTGCAATTTTGCAGTTAACTGATTTCCTGCGTCTCGGTATGCTGCAGTTAACTGGTTTTCGACGGTATACGTTACAGAAGAAAAAGCAAAAAAATATCTTGATTATAATATTCATTTACCGAAGGACTATTTGAGTATAGAATAGGTCATTTCGAGGGTTGGTCTAGAACAGGGAGCATCTGAATGGCTTCCGCCATCCCAGACGATACATACCTTAACCTAGCTCTTAAATGGCTTCCGTTATCAAGCACTGTGATTGGACGCCGTCTGCTTGGAAGCCATCTGAGTGTAAGGCATAAACTTCACGATCAGTAATGCAAGACAGCTTTAATTCCTACACCGATGAACGTTCAATGCGAGAAGAACTTTCGAGAAGCAAGAAAGACTATAATATAAAATGTTTTGTCATTTTCATTGAAATATAGTTATTAATTTGCCATGTGTAAGGACACGTGAAGAAGGTTCTTGAAGAGATTATACATAATCAAAAGAAACAGAGAAATGGTCAGTTCTTTTCTTTCTTTCTTTTTTCACGTATAGAGCCCGAGAGACTTTGAGTGCATTCAATTAATCGATATGGTTTTCCCCGTTTACCTTACTAATTCTTGCTGTACCATGCTGTTACCATCTGGAGCTGCGCTTAAATGCATGCCTAAATCTTCTGTTTTTTTTTCTTTTTTTTTTTTTCCTTTTCAAAATGCACAACAAGCAAGATACATTTCTGCTCCATGATTGACATAGCCGGCCAATTAAAGGGATGGTGCCTTGAGCTAGTGCCTATTGGGAATTTGACGGCAATTGGATTTGTAAGTTTAGAAACCATATAAAGAGACTTAATTGCTGCATGATTTCGCGATCTTTTATCGTGTAAGCATAGTTAGTAAGGCAAATTAGAAGTGTCGAGGCTACCATAACAATTAAAGCGCCAATCAAAGGCATCGCATCGAATTTTTCGTTAATTCCGCGCTGTCCTTTTTGTGAGTGTAAATTGGTTTTTAATTTTTATTTTGGTAATTTTCTTGCCGTTTTTAAGGCTATTTATCACGCTGATAAAGACTAGATATCACGACAGGACTTATTCTAATAAGTATTGCATAATCATTTTCACCGGCTCAAAGCTACTCGAAACAGCGACTGGCCCCTCCGTAAACTCAGCACACCGCGGTGGTGGAGAAAAGGTCATTCTTTTTTTAGCCTTCCAAAAAGGTGGGTTATCTAAAAATACACGAAATGAAGAAGGAGGGTCACATACTATGCCGAGTCAGGATTAAGTATTTGAATTCTGTTATAGAATCATAGCTCTAATATAGCTTCAATGTATCTCGCTATACTCGATTGAATCCGCGCGCCGTGAATCCAACAGAGAAACTTATTCATAAAACTCTGATGTCTTTGTCATTAACTTCGAACGCTTTAGCTTCTTTTTCCAAAATGGCGGTTACAAATGGCGACTGTGCAAGTGAGTGATACAGCTAGAGCCGTGTGGAACGTCGTGTGGGTGTATAATTGTTCGCCAAATGTAAGGGTTTTTAAATTGAATATCAACGAGATTTGTCGTGCCGATCCGACGCGAATATAATTTCGCTTGCTTGTTTTAATGTATACCCTGCTTCGGCCGTAGAGCCTTCTTTGACTTCCTTTCTCGCCAGGTAAGAAGGTTAAAGAAGGCTGTGCTAACAGTAGCGCAAACTTCAAGTGACTGACATATCAAACCAGTAAAAGCGGTTTTCTTGACCGATTTGGGTCATCCCTTCATGTAGGAACACACGAGTTGCTACGAAAATAGAACAACAATACAAAACAATAGAATAGATAACAATGGAAAAATTTGAATAACAATACCTTGTTCCTACATGAAGGGATGACCATGATTTGTTTATTAGATATGTCTGTTTTCATCGACAAAGGGTCATTGCTTGGCACGCGGTAGGGACTGGCGTGGTTCGCGGCATGTTTCCTTAATGATATTTTCCAATCGATTTTCTAGAGCATTCTGTGGCATTGTTCTTAAAAATAAGCGCTAAGAACGCTGTACAAGACATCAAAACATCACTACAACGAATGTTCGGAATAACAGCTGAAACCGAAGGTGCAGATTAAGTAAATGATTCTTTTTTTATTTGTGTTTATTTTATTTTATTTATTTATTTTTTTTTTGATAAAACGGGGTGACAATAGTAAGAACCCAGTAGAAAAACGCTTGAAACTTTGTCATATCGAAGTGGCGGTTTTGGTAGAGTGTTCGATTTTTAGAGGTTAATTTTTAAGTTTTGATAGAAAGGCCTTGAGTTGCGGTTGGGATGAACGGCATTTCAGTCTCATAAAGGTCTGGAATAATGTGTATGCGGTGAAAACAGTGGTCATCCTTTGAGCCTATGGGTAGGTAGGGGGACCTTTCATTAAATAGTTCAGGAAATTGAGGAAACTAAGGAAGGTACCAAAGGAAAAATTTGAAAGAAAACTCTAAATTTTGTGACTAAAAAACCTAAAAAATACCATTCTGTTGGCATGGGAATAAAATTGAGGTAACTACTAAACAGGAAATCAGGCTAGTTACTTTTGGTATTAAAGTTTTTTTGGGATCAAAATGATCTTCTAAGAAAAGACTTGGGGAAAAAGTTAAGGCTCACATGTTACGATTTACCACTTCCCATACATCAAATTATTCAAATTTGTACTTCGCACCTTCAATTCGAATGCTTTGTGTTTCCATTCAACTGATGTATGGAAAGGGGGTCAATCTTCTGTAATCTCAGGACCTGTAGATGATTCTAACGCGATTTTCTAAATTCAGGTTGCGGATGAATCGCCGTTGTTTCAAACATGTTCGAATTTAGTGCGATTTTGCGGCGATTCGTACTCAAATGGCCGCTCATGTTTACGCGAGCGATTTCTAATTGCAGGTAAATCGCTGCCAAGGAGCTAGAATATCGCAGAAAAAATGGCCCGTTTAAAGGGCTTTAAGCAAGCTGAAATCCCTGTGACACGCGCCTGGTTCAGAGGACCAGAGGGATTCGAAAGATCTAATCATTACAAGCCTTGGCCGGGGGTGGGCTGGAGGAAGGTCTCAATGAGACTACGACTCACGGATACGCAGTACAAGGAAACGAGTCATACTAAAGGCAATGGAAAAGGCATTTTTGTTTTGCAATCCCCAACCCCCCCCCCCCCCCCCCAATACCCTGGCATAAATAATAAACAGTCCTCGAAGGATGTCTCATTGAACCAGAAAGCTGGTCAGATATGAAAAGGCGATTAAGTTGTGAAAAGACTAGAGTAGCAATCACTTAAAGAATTTTCCAGAACCACTTAAGTGTTATCTCCCACACTGTGATAGAGATGAGCGAAGACAGATCGATCGAAAACTTACTGGTAAAGCGTAAATATTAGGAAATCACGTTTTATGAAGAAATCCCCTATAAACACACAAAAATTGGAAATAAATTATTTCATAGAATTTTATAAATATAATTTGAAATCTTTGTTTTTTGGGATCAGTGTAAGAGTCCGGAACGTTATTCAATAACACTCAAACACGTGACGAAACTTCTAGAAAGAAATTATTATTTTTTCAATGATCTCATTTATCTGGTCGAATACTCAGGAAAAATAGAGAATTGACATACATACCTGAGTAGTGGCTTAAAGCTTCAATTCGGACATCATTTTAGACGATACGTTTGAAATGATGAATGACTCAGCATAGGATCTTAAGTGGTTTTAGCTTATGCCGAGTTGATCTAATAGCGCGTGAAGAATGGATTCGAGAAACTTCTTTGGAGCTATTCTTTAAGAGAAGTATGCTTCAGAGGTTTCGTAACGTAATAATAAAAAATTTTTTGAACTTTGTTTCAAGAGTATTACAATTAAATTTGAAGTCTTTTTCTTCAAAGAACATAAAATAAAATCTTAATCAGAAATGCGGGTAAGCCCCAGAACGTTTTCTTTTCAACGTCGTAATAATAATTTAAAGCCACAAAATTGCTTTAGATTTCAAGATATAAAGGAATTAGAAAATTTAAAAATCTACTTAAAATTGGTATAGAGCGTTGGTAACCATTTGTAAAAGTCAACCTAAAATAATCACACTAGGAAAAGAGGCGAATATTCTATGGAGTTATTTCTCGATAAGATATCCTGTTTGCCTGAAAATAATGTCAGACACGTTTAGACAAAGTCAATTATCATTTAATTATTCTGTTTCTAGAAGAATTGAAACAATTGAAAAGGAAAAACATGGCAGACCTTCGTGATTACAAGTTACCGTAATAAGAACTAGATCAATGTCGTTCTAAATAGGACGCAGAACAGTTGGCGTTGACCCAATCAAAATGCTTAAAAAGTTCTGTCATTGGGTAAGCCATTGAAGTACCACTACATTTCTACGATACAGCTATAAACTACTTCATCGTTTCAAAAGCTGGTTGAAACTAAACTTTGAAAACAAAGTAGATTATAGATTTTACAAACATAACCAACTCTTCAAAAAGCTTTTGCAACCACAAACATTGTTATATGGTAGAATTTCCACTACGAAAATTTTAATTCACCGCATTTCCTTTACGTAAGTCAATATTGCTTCAAGTGTTGCCAATTAAACTTCCTTGTAATTAATTGTTATTTATAGATAAAAATACACACCCACATCTGGAAAGATATACAAGTAAATGTCACAAAAATCTTCAAGCATACAATGACGAGTTTCTTACTGAAATAATGTCACAGTGAAAAATATTTTATGACTGCGCTCTCAAAGCTTTAGGCTTTTTCAGTGACATCGTTGAATTAGCGATATATTTTTAGAAGCCGCTAAATGCAAAAGACTCGAGGAAAACTAAAGATGTATTGTTTTTCTGTGGTTAATTAACAGTTATCTCTGAACCAGAGAAAGTTCGCCGCGAACCAATAAACAGGTCAAAACTGAGAAGGAAAAACTAGTAAACCGTGTAGCGTAAAGACTGAAGAGAGATCTCAAGAAGAATGTGCCAGATGCATATACAGCCAAAATATTGATAATAAGGCTGGGTTTAAATATATTTTATTTGTTTCTGTGGTACAGCACGCACGCCGCCATTATACATTATATAATTTACTTGCTTAGGGAGTTATCATTATTTCACGGTGGGGGGTGGGGAGGGGAGGAGGGCCACTAGAATGGTGGTAAAGCTCCTGGGGAAAAAAGAAGACCCTCCCTTGACATACGAAAAAAGAAACGCGACCCTCCCTTAGACAGCATTTAAAATATCATGAGAATAAGTGACATTGTAGAACATAAGTTTTAAAAAAAACGTGGCCCTTCCCTAAATCCAGTTTGAAAAAACGTGACCCTCACCAAACTTGAATGGAAAAAATGTGACCCTCCCCTCCCCTGTTAAATAATGATGTTGGGTATGTGATGCATGCTGGGACAGTTTTCTTATGGGTAAGTTGTGTGCTGTCTTAGTGATGTGTGTGGGTTCGTTATTATTCCGTAATGTATCAGTGTTGAATGTTGGGTCATTTATATATGCATGTGTGTTGATTTCCGCGTACTACTATTTCGGCTGTGTGCATCCTACTTTCTTTCATGTTGTAAGGCTGGTGCCAATCAAGGCATGCCGTTTGTAAACTATTTCCTGACCTTCCTCACGATTTTTGCACACGTTTTTGCTTCATCCTTTCCGCCAAAACCCCCGCCCAACCTTCTTTTTGCTCTCGTCTGGCTAAGCGGTATAGGTTTGTTGGCTTTCCGCTTCTGCACCAGCCCTCTATTCCATAAACGTTTCGCCTCATTATTTCACAGCTCTTTGTTTGATAACTGGTCACCTCATGTTGCTGTATCAAATGGTGACATGTTTATATTCTCTCATTAGACCTCCTCAGCTTGGGTGTAATGTTTTCTCATTTCAGATCACGTGTCATTCCCTTGGGTTTTATCTCTTTGTTTCTTGGTAACGCTTGAGAAGATACAGTAATATAATATGGGTGAGTCCCAAACAAAGAATCGTATTCCCAAGAGGGTGACACGTGGTCTAAAATGAGAAAACATTACGCCGAAGCCAATGTCTATTTCCTTAATGTCTTCAACTTTCTTTTTGACCATTTTCCCTTGCGGCTGGTCCTGTCCCTCGCCCTTTGTCATTCTTTAATTCTATTAAAATCCTTTTCTTCGTAATTTTCTTCGTTAGCTTTAATGAAATCCTTTGGTAAAGGACAAAAGCTCCGTTAAGCTTTTCCAAAGTCACCTATTGTACAGAGTTGAAAAAGTAAAAAAAATCAGTTGAATGGTAGCTTTAACGGTTAAGACGCTCAATTATAAATTCAACTTCAAGTTCTTGTTGATTTAGTTATGCCAAGTTCTTTCTTAAGATTCTGGAACTTTAACCTGACGTATTCGTAGAACTTGTATTCCAGTTTTAATCTTTTTTTCATGATGGCTACTGCCTTTGCAGAGGGAAGTACTTTATGCTTTGTCTTGGTCGTCGAGCGCTTCAAAAACTCTACTGGATCTTTAATAAAAGTAGCTAAGTGCAAATATTTTATCAAACCAATACAAAAACAATACGATAACAACACACACACACACGCACACGATACCAGAGAAAAACGTCTGCGCGCATGCGTGCATTTGAGCACGTTTCCAAGAATTCAATAGAGTCTCAGTGTGAAAAGAAATGTTCGTTTTCTCCTAGTATACAAAACATTTCGGTGGTATACTTTTGTGGGACCAAGATATCATATAAAAGAAGAACATATGTAAGAGTTAGCCTTAAGTTTTAAGAACTGACCTTAAGTTTTGGCATTTTCTGAATTCTGAAGTCCAGTTGTAAGACGGGTGCGAAAGTAAAATTTGCATGTTTTTACATTAGTACGATGACGTTTGTAGCTAATTTGCATACAGATTAGAGCATGCGCAGACGTTTTTCTCTAGTGTTCACACACACACACAAATCTAAAAACAAGCCCGTAGACAGGATTTTGTATGTGGGGGAGGGGGAATTAAGGGGTGGGAACGAGACCAAAGTGGGCCAAACTATTGGAATGTTGGACCTTGAGTACCCCAAAATGTTAACGTTTGTGCCTGGGGGGGGGGGGGGGGGGGGTGCAAACGTACCCCGTGCACTGGCTACGGGCCTGAAACAAAGTAAAGATAAATTTTAAGAGCAAAGTAGCTTTGTGCCCTGATTAAGGAGGGTGCGAATCCTTCATTTTTGGTATTGAATAGGGGTATTTAAAATATACAACGCATTACCAGGTTTTTTCCACAATTCGTAGGCTCCTTTAAAGAATCGCGGAAGCAATTTCTCTAGTACTTTAACGAAATCGTCCACCTCTTCCAACACACCAACCACCAAGTATCTAGTATCCACATTTATGATGGCTTGCCTCAATGCCTTCTCTGGGGATGACCTGTCCATCAATGTAAATTATTGAATAAACTATGATGAAACTAAGGGGGGGGGGGGGGGGGAAAGGACAGCGGTAGGCGTAATTTACCAGCCCTTTATTCCATAACTCTGAACGATGTACGATAGCTTTTCTTAAAGCTACTATAAGAGTAAACTGCGATCTATATAAAAATTTGAGGACCCTCGAAACCAAGGGGGGAGGGGACAGTAGCAAACCATAGAAACTAAGGGAATAGGGGTGAATGGACGAAATATCTACTCATAAGTACTTCGGCCCTCAGGCCGAAATGTTACTGTATTCGGTTTAATATTTGCTGTGCCTGTCGATTAATTGTCACTATATTTCCTTTGTGACAGGAACTTTGAAGTTTGATGTCGCGAGAGAACGTCACCACTGCATGTTCACGGGTAGACCGCGCACAGATAGCCTGCGTTAAATCCGAACAACAAACTGTTTGTTTCAACGAGCAGGTTATGCTCAGCGTTTAACTCTGGGGCGCAGCTTTAAACGGCTAAGAGGATCGATTTGTTATTTTAGAATGAGGGGGGAGGGGAGTGGATGAAGTGGTGTCTATTGAGGAACATCAATTTATAAATTACTAAGAAATTTAATTAGGTTGTGTCTTGGCTGAGAATGTCATTTTAGCTTTGTTAAAAAAAAAAAAAGTTAAAAATCCTTTGTGGATTAAAAAAGGAAGAAAACAACATCAAGAAAATTAGTGAGCAAAAACAAACAAACAAAAAAAGGATGTGACGCTTTCGGGATTCGAACCCGGGTCTGCCACGGTAATTTATGCAAAAATCGGTGAACACACTAACCATACCCCCGAGACATTCCCTTGAAAGCTGAGGCGCAGTATGGATTTCCGAGCTT
>WUAP02026902.1:0-19258 GCA_015163945.2 Stichodactyla helianthus | reverse complement strand
ACCCATAATCCAGTTCAGGCTAGTCGCGTAGTCGCAGAGCCAGTTAGTGACAACGTTTTTTCAAAAGACTGTATACATGGTGCAGTTGACGAATCCTTTCGTGGAATCGATTGGAAATAGAATGGCGATCGACGAAAACGCGACAGTGCCAAAGCAACACAACCCTTGTGGGATAAGTACGAAAAAGAAAGCGCACGTGCGCGTGGCGACTAATCTGGTTTTAACCGCCATCGTACCGAAGCAGGACAGACTTGACGTCAAGCCTTTAGGAGTCCGACACAGCTTGAAGAAGAGCTTTTTTGGAGGCAGAAATGCTATCTGCGAAGAAATGGAGAGTGTGGCAGCAAGAGATGGGAGGAATTCCTTGGCAAAGTCGTATCAGAACCGTGGGACGCTCGCGATAATGGCAAGTTGTTGGCTCCGGCGCTGGATGATGCTAAAGCCATGAGAGCGCAAACTGAAAGGGGTCACGTGAAGGTAGAGTCACCCTACTGCCATGGCTAACTCTATAGCTTTTGTATTACCTGAGAAAGTTTTAACTTAAAAAGAAAACAAGAGTTTTTCTTAGCACCAGGGTTACCCAACCTTCATTTTATCCTGACGCACATTTTTAAAATGTTAACGTACGCCTTCAGAATTTCGAACAACGTATTCTGTAACGGCAGGTAAGAACTGTTTTTTACTTTTGACCCGAAAATTGATCCCCAACCCCACCTCGAGACGAACGAATTACATTACTCTCAGTTATTAGTAATTGTTCTAGTGACAAGTTAACTTATGCTATGTAAATGTTTCAGGTGATAAAAATAAAAACACTAATTGTTCCCATTCACTGTTCCAACTCATTTGATTTTCCATTGCGTTTTCTAGAAGCAACTCTCACTCGTTTCAGTAATGCTTGAAAGAAGAAAAACAGGAAAAAAATTATTCACATTGATTACACAGCGATTGTTCAGTGTCCTGAGCTACAGGGCCGTCGCTAAAGCCGTTAAACACCCAATCGAATAGCTGTTGTATTGTATTAAGCCTTCGTTGAATGTGGGCCACTCTTAACAGAGCTGGGCTCCAATCTAAGGTGAATGCCCAAAGATCGAATTGGAATTTAGAAGTTGGTTTTTGCGGAGGGAGGAAAACTGGAGAAAAACTCTCGAAGCACAGGAAATAACTCTACTCACATTATGGATGCATGCAGATGAGATGCACGAGCCATTATGCATTGTATTGACCTGATAGCCTCACCTGAATGATTCTTGAAACAAAAGATTCTCTCATAGCGGGCTCAGCAAATAACAGCTATTGGAAATTAGAAGTTGGTTTTTGCGGGGGAGAGAAAATAGGAAAATACTTTAACCCTCGAAGCACAGAGAGAGAGAACAAGGAACTCTATTCACGACCCTAACCCTTGCTTCTTGCTTCCACGAAAGCACTGAATTAGTGTTAACTGACAACAGTTTCTACGTCATCATGCATTATGGTTTTTACTTTAATGACAAAAACAAATCCGAATTTATAGGAATTCAAAAAAATTCACTAAGTCATGAAATTACAATCAATACGTGCCATGAGACGGGGACACTAAACCGTTCTATTCAAGGTAGAGACAAACATTATGCTTCAACACAGAAGTTCTATCGATTGACAGGTAAGTTCAACAGCATTTTCTGTCCTCCTGGAAGGTAAGCGACGTTACGTGATTTGGACATTCTTTCTGCGATCTCCTCTGCTGCTTCAATTTTTCGAAGTTCAACGAGACCCTCACCAGCCTCCTTAAAAGAATTGGCCAGTAGCTGTGCACCACGGGCATCTCCCTCAGCTGTGATGACGGCAGCTTTCTTCAGTTGTTCAGCCTAGGATTTGAATGCAGAAGGCGTTAATGTGCGCAGCATTTATAACCTGTTGTCTTGGTGATGTGTTAGCAAAGACTACTACAAGTACACTTACTCTTTCTACGAGGAATCTGGCTCTCTCTGCTTCTTGCTGAGCTGTGAATCGGTAGCAACGGATTATTATCAAAAAGCACAGACATCAAAAGAGAAGAAAGCAATCTATTTATAATAATGAAACGATGATGATGATACATGAACATAAAAAGAAAAAAACATCAATCTTAACGAGCCCTGAAACAACCTCTAGGCTGATCTAAGTCAGGGCACGGCTAACTCACAGATCGAATTGGAATTTAACGTGTTGGGTTTTGTGGAGAGAGGAAAACCGGAGAAGAATGATGCTGCATGATGCTGATAATGATGACAGTGATTGTGGTGATGATGCATGATGATGCTGATGATAATACATGATAATACAATATAATACAAATTGATCTCATCAAAGCGCGAAAGGAGATTTTAGAGGTTAGCCCTATCGAGAATATCTCCT
The DNA here is from genome assembly GCA_015163945.2 of Stichodactyla helianthus. Lineage (NCBI taxonomy): Eukaryota > Metazoa > Cnidaria > Anthozoa > Actiniaria > Stichodactylidae > Stichodactyla > Stichodactyla helianthus. Next base: position 16,882 of record WUAP02026902.1, on the reverse strand, counting down.
AGATTGAATTGGAATTTGAAAGTTGATTTTTACGGAGGGAAGAAAAGCGGAGAAAAACCCTTGAAGCACAGGAGAGAACCAACAAACAACTCTACCCACATACAACACCAAGCCCGGCGGGATTTGAACCCAGGTTGCATTAGTGAGAGGCGAGCGATCTATCTGCTATGCCACCCCTGCTTCCCAAATGATGAGGATGATTATGATGTCTAATGCATAGTGATGAGCAAGTCTTGACAAAGGTAACACTAAACTTGTTGCCTTCAAAAGATGATACTCATAATGATGACTGTAATAATGATAATGATGTTAATGACATTGATGATGCCCCTGATGATGATAAACAGATACAACTTACCAACTTGTTTTAACTCTACAGCCTCTGTGAATTCTCTGCCAAATGTTAAATGAGTCTGTGAAAGATAAAGTTTTGTTCTTGTAACCCAACTTCTAATACAAGCAATAAAATGCACCTCCGATAAACATCTAAAAAAAGGTCTCTATTACAAATGAAGTTCCCAAGATGAGACAAATGTATATCTTATTTACCAAAGATATATCATCTAGTATAAGGCCAAAACTGGCAGCACGTTCTGTCAAGTCTTCCTGAACTTTTTGAGAAACCTATGAAAAATCACAAAAGGAAAGACAATTCAAGATAACACTTGGGAGTGGGTTTTAGTGCTTCATTTACAGTTCACTACAACTACCAGAATGCTTTGTTAATTTTTCAAATTTTTATTGCCTTATGAGAATATTGAATAATGAAAAATAGTGATAAAATCTACTACGTTTCAACATTGTCTGAATGAGAATAGCAAGTCATTGAATTGGTACTACATCCTTGACCAAGAAAGTGGAAAAGAAATTCTGGTACTTGTACTGTATTATGCTATCAAGGAAATGGCTTATTGTGTTATTAATTTGATCTACTATAAGATGTTACTAAGGCAGTATTAAGAAAGAGTGTTAACCTGGGCCATATTAGATTTTAACAATGACTGCTAATTTTTTAGTGGTGTTTCAACATTTCTAAGTATATTTAGAAAATTCATGGAAAATCATAAGTGTGAAGGAGTTTTTAATTTTGGATAAAGATTTGTCCTCATTTGTATTCCACTTTAACTTATGGCTCACCATTTTATGCCCATAAAGGTTGATCATGAATACTTTATATCACTTATGAGATGTCTAAGACTATATTTTCATGTTGTACTGATTTTTAAAATGAAATGAGTAGTTTTGGCTGAGAAAATCCAAGTTAAAGTGGAATGCAAATGAGGGTGATTCTTTATCCGATTTAAAGACTCCAACACACTTACGATTTTCCATTGTGTTTTGCTCATTAATTATTCATGATTTTATAACTAAGGTTGAAACTCAATCAAACATTCAAGTCTAAACATGGCCTAAGACTATTAGAGTAGGATTTAACTCACCAATTCTCTTTGTGTAATAAGTTCACCAGCATCAAACTGGGCCTGAGGATTGGTGTAAACAAAACAGTAGATTAAAACTGTGGACAACCACTGACCAAAAGGAAATGAATAGCATAAATTCCCAAAGTCACTGCAGTTACTGAAAATATTACCAATATCATTTCTAATAGTAATAATGGGAGAGTCTCCATTATTCACAAGACTACAGTATACTCTTTCTCTTAATTCAAAGGGGTTTCTGGGATTACATCTAATTTTTCTTTAGAAATATCCAATGTCTGATTTTCCAATTTGGAAATAGGTATTCATGCTGTTAAAAAAGTTGCCATAACTAGAGGCAATGGCTGCATGTAATAGAGGATAGGCCATCTCAAGACTGGATATAACTACTGGAATGCATTTTAAAAGTGCCCCACCTGGTATGGTGTCTACTAGCATCTAAGAATATCTTAAGATTAACCGAATGACAATGTCAAATATTTATATCGACCTGCAATTCCCTTTGGCCTTGAAATTAACTAGTGCCTATAGACTATACATTGCTAGTCTGCCACAGCAGTGCATTCTTGGAGTGTTAACTCAGTCAAATAACACCAAGCAAAAAACATCATGGTTTCTGGTTCTTTTATTTGGTGTTTAGCAGAGTTAACAGTCTCAGAATGTGGGGTTCGATTCCTGCCAAGGGCTTAATGTTATTTTTCTCTTTATCCTTTCAGTGTCATAATGTGATGCCATGGCAGACTAGTGTTACTGTCTATGCTGCTTAGTACTATGGAAGCTATATACAAGTCGATTAGCATAATTGCCACAGAGTGCAATACTGTAAACAAGGACTGCAGTTTGAACTTACCACAACAGCCTTAAGAACTTCAGTAGTAATGGAAGGCAATACTCTTTCATCATAATCTTCACCAAGATTCATGTATATCTTGGGTAAAACCTGAGCTTGAGGTCTGAATAGAATTCTTAGAGTTATGTTAACAGTCTGCAGATCTGGAGGGGAAAACATAACCTTTTCTAAGAATATGTTCTGAGAATTTAACCTTGTTTAGAATGCTTTCTTTCCTGGAGTTTTTAGTCCAAAGAACTTTCCCAAATTCACTAAAATAACAATGGTTTCAATGGTCCAGGAATAGACACATGCAAACGACTGTTTACTTGGAAATAAGATCAGACTTGAGAAATAAGAAATACAGGGTTAGCTTGTTTATTACCTTTGCTACCAGTGGTGACAGGAACATTTCTTGGTTTGGTTCGGATATCAAAGATGATTGGTCTTTGCACCCATGGGATTAAGAAATGTGTTCCTTCACCAATGACATCAGATTTGACTCCTTGAAATCTGTCAAAAATTACAGCACGATGCCCACCATCAACTGTAAAATAACACAGGAGTTAAATGATGTTAGAAAACAGCATACTGTCATCTCTAAATTCTCTACTTTCACATGCCCCATAATGCTTTGCACTTTGGGGGGTAACTGAAAAGAAAATTATTAGAAAACTGGAAACTTTTCAAACAGATGTTGAGTAGGTTTGCTATCATCAGTGAAACACTGACTAGGAGTTTAATCAGAGTTAATTCACACGCACAGGAAAATCAAAAAAGTTTAGTGTTACAGACAATGTATGGACTTACTAGTTCAAATTTCTTTCTTTCTGGTTTTGGTTATTTCTGGTATATCCATAAGTATTAATATCTGTTTTTTCCCCCCTTCTGATTAATCTTTATGGTAATATTTAAGATTTCTCTAGTCGTTTACTCCCCAAAGCGTTAAGCATTATGGGGCATGCGAAAGTAGAGAATACATGTACAGCTGTTGCTAAATTTATGCATGGATGTGAGGGATCTGATTTGAGGGAATGTGTCGGGTAGTATCAGACTAATTGAAGAGACACTACATTTTCGCTGCTTGTTGATGTAGACTCTTTGCAGCAATGGACCTCTTTATTTTGGATGTAATGTTCACTCATCTCAGACCTTGTGTCATCCTCTTGGGAATAAGATTCTTTGTTTGAAGTTCATATAAAACAAATGTATATCTTCTCAAGGATTTCAAAGGAAGACATAAAACCCAAGAGAATGACAAAAGATCTGAAATGGTAAAACATTATGCCCTTGCTAAAGAGGTCCATACCTGAAGCAGTTCATTTTGGAAGACAATACAATAGATTTTGACTCTCCTGAGAATCAAATTCCATGGTTTTATCCTCCAAAGTGAACTGCTAAACTACTAGTAGTGGGATGGAGGTCAGAGAGGAATGGAAAGGGGTTGTAATCCAAATCATTTGGTTGAATTTATACTTTAAAAATCTTATATCATCCACAATACTGAACTATCTGAGTCAAATTAAAAATTTTGTCATCAACAGACAAAATCAGTCCAGTCATTTACATGTGTAACCAAAAAATGAGAAATCTCTGTAAAAATAGTTCAAATTAAGAGTGAATTTGTATGCTTAAATATAATCATCTGATGACTAAGATACTAAATAGAATACATAAATAGAGAATAATACATGGGCGCACGGAGATATGGAGTTTATCTTCAAGTGTTCAATTTGATATCTCACGAGTGAGATATCAAATTTGAACACTTGAAGATAAATTCTATATCTCCAAGCGTCCATGTATTTTTTTGTTTATTATATAAACTATAGTGTTTTCGAGGATTTCTACCACTGAATACTAAAAATTTGATTGGTTGATATTTTCAGATGTGAAAAATATCGTATTTTTACGTGTGCTGAGATACGACATTTCTCAGTGGTAGAAATCCTTGTAAAACACTGTAGTTTATTATAAGTTAATAAGCTGTTTTTTGTACTTAAGAATTTTGCAAGTCACATTCCTAACACTATGAAAGTTCAGATCAAACGTTTTGTGGACTGAAATATTTATATATTTGCTTTTGATTCTTTATAGACGGATAATCTTCTGCATTAAGTGATTTATCTTCACGTGGAATTTTAAAACAAGATAGAGAGGAAGTTGATGTAAGGTTTCTTGAATATGACGTGTGAATATTTGGAGGAAACTTCACAGCTTTTGCACGAATAACTAAGCTACAGCAAAGATCAGTTGTAAATTGAGGTGCTTACCGTTAAAAAGAGCTGTATTGACAACGCCTCCAGCTACGGCAAGTCCTAAACCAAGCCCAGCTACCCTATTGAAGAAACTAGCCGCCATCTTGTTCTTCTTCGACCACGTGAATGATGAAATTCTAACCTCGATGTGAAGACGAGCAAGCAATAAATTTTATTAGGGGAGGGGTGGGTAGGTGGTCTGGCCTGAAATTCCCGCAATCGAAATTACGCATCTTTCTTTCTTTATAGAGCGACGTAATTCGAACGAAAAACGACTTCCGGGTCCAAAATGAAAAGCAGTTCTTTGAAGATTTTTCTTGCTTTGTTCTTCATAGTAGGAATTTGTGTACATAGGTCTGTTTATTACAGGTGGAGGAGGAATTGTGGATAAACGTTTTGGTTTTATTTTAGCGCATTTTGTGAAAAATTGGACCCGGAAATACGTCAAAACTTAACAGCTCTTATATAGATTCCGCTATTATTTTTTTTAAATAATAGAACTTCTGCTTCTGGCCATTTATTGTTTTCAAATACTTGGATGGCTTAGCTTCCAGTCATTTAGCCAGTTCGTTTGAAAATTAATTTTTCTAAAGAAGCAAATAAAACCATCGCGTGAAAGGAAGAGGAACCTTTACAAAAGTACTGTGGGTTACCTGTTTCGGAGCCCGTGGTGGTCACCGCTGGTTTAATCTATGGGTTGGACGAGGGTAAATTTAAGGGCTGCCATGTGAGTGGCCTCTTTGCTTTGCCTTGGAATCAAAATGGTGGGTTTTGAAGTTCGTCAATAAAAACCTTAAAATAACCACTTTAAAACCGACAAATGTACGACCTCTTCATCGTTTTATATAAAATAATATGTAGAATTGAGATTTAGATTAGTTTTAGGGGGTGTTTTTGTTTGAATATCGAAATTTTTTAGCGTCGAAGTTGGTCTGAAAATCAAAATGGCTTCTCGCAAACAACCACATGGCATTATTGAATGATACAGGATTATAACTTTCTGTAACTTTTATGTTTACAAGCCATTGATTTTAGTTTTCAAACCCATCTGTGTGAGGTATTTTGATATTTATAGATGCAGTGAAAGATATTGTCATTCTAGTGTCTTGTAAAATGTGTGACTTTCAATATATTTGAATTAAATTCTAGTTTTTTATCTTTTTTCCCATATTAGACTCAAAAAAGGCGAAATTGTGGGCGCTCCAAACATGGTCGTGGACATGTAAAATTCGTCCGTTGTACCAACTGTGCTAGGTGTGTACCTAAGGACAAGGCCATAAAGAAGTTTGTGATTAGAAACATTGTAGAGGCTGCAGCTGTTAGAGATATAGCTGATGCTAGTGTTTATGAAGGTAGGATGTAGTCAAATTTTTGTATGAGAGGTGGGGGGGGGGGGGCTTCTGTCCAGTCTCAGAGTGGAGTCCCATTCCTGTCATCAATTTTGGGGTTGGTCAGTGTTCGACCTTACTTTTTTCATCACTGGCCCTTAGGCTGGTGGAGCTGAGAAGTTACTAGCCAAGAGATACCCATTGGCTGGTGGTTCTGAAGTTTTACTAGTCACAGACTAGTGGACTACCACTAAGGTCGAGCACTGGTTGGTCATGTTCACCTCAACAATTTTTAGTACAGTCAAGACACTTTATGTTGATGACCTAGACAACTTCTCACACAGCACATTTTCTGGTGTTTTTGGGACATTTGTTAATCAAACTTACTTACTACAGTTTGAGTTTGTACTAGTTTGATTGACAGAAGGCAAAAACTAAGATGTTTATAAGGAGTTATCAATGTTGCTGAAAGATGAATGTTCTCTAGCTAATCAATATAGACCATTTTCTCAAGGTTGCGTGCACATCCAATCTTGATAGGCCACAAAACTGAAAAATGCAAATTCAGTAAAATGAGAAGTAAATTTTATATTTAAAGAGGAGAATGATCACTTTTATGAATTCATATTGAAAAATTTCATAGAAAATGTATGATAATTCTCACTGTAAAGCCCTGTTCTCATATTGTGGCCTGTCAAGTTTCTTGGATTAGGATGAGTGCACAACATTGAGAAAAAGGTCTGTTGAGAAAAATTTAGAAAGAAAGAAGGGCAAAAAGTAGTTGAGGGATTTTCGTAATAGTGGTTTCATGTAAATGGACTGTTGATCATGGTATACATATTTCTTGCCTTTTCTAGTATATGCTCTTCCCAAACTATATGTTAAGCTTCACTACTGTGTAAGCTGTGCCATCCACTCCAAGGTAGTACGTAACAGGTCTAAGGAAGCCAGAAGAATCAGGACCCCACCTCCAAGGTTCCAACGCAAGGTGAATATCCAATATTCTGGGAGTGCAAACAAAACCAAATATTGAAAGCATTTTTATACTAAATTACCTTCCATTACATCTACACCACAGTGGCATATTCTGTTGCTGTTTCTAAACTTCAAAGTTTTAGCTCATCAGACTTCAAAGTTCCTGCCTACTAAGTACAGTTGTCTAAATAGATGGAATTTAACAAGTTTGTAGGCTTGATTCTGCATTCCTTCAAGAGTATCTATTGGCAATAAATGTTTGGAAAAATCATGGAACTTGTGAAAAAAGGGGGTTTAACTTTGGAATTTGATGGTCTTGAAATTTCAAGGTTAAGCAGAAAACTTTGAAGTTTGATGTTGCAATGGAACATGCTAGTCACAACTGTTTATGGGTAGATGCAACTCAGGCTGTGCTGTTATTCAACTGAAAGGGAATCAAACTCAGAAGTTTTCAGAAATGCTTCTGTCATTGAGGAGCACTTGAAGTCAAATGAACACTGCTAACTAGATGAAATTTATGAAAATCAAGTAAGGACATTTGGATGCTTGTCATTCACTGTCACCAAACAACATTTGGAAAGACAAGAATAATTACTATTTTTTCATTGTTTTTCTGGAGCTGCAATCCAGATGTCCAATCTTTTTGTGTGCAGCGATTAAGACATACTGAAAGTGAGCTATTCCACATGTTAATTGGTTTACAATGTTGCAAATTTTTATGTATTGCCTTTCTTTGTAGCCTGAGGGACAGAAGACCCAAGGTGCTCCAGGTGCTGGTGGACCTCGAACCAGCTAGAACATCTTTTGCGTCAATATTTGAATGTTCCTTCATCAGTAGACAATAAAATTCTGTTTACATGGAAAATTGTTTTAGTCTTATTTACTTTCTCTATTTAATATCTCATTTAATATCTCTATAGAGAAAAAAGTTCATTTTCATGTGACAAAAGTGAAACCATATGTGGGGGCTCAAATAACATTTTCAAACTGTAAGGGGCTGAGAAGGTAAAGGGTTCAGATTGGACTTTTGGGCCAAGTGAAGGGAAGAATTTAGACCCAAAATACTGATGGAAATGTAGATAATGTTTTAGCTGGATGAGAAGAAGGAATGCTTCTAGAACAATGGGAGGCCATGTTTCTACTGTTTTTGGTCACCCTGTGGTGCATTGTGGTTCCCATTCCCTTCCTCTAGTCAAAACAAAATGGCGGACGAACCGAGAAAATAGGAGAAAGTGAAAGTGAATGCAAAATAGCCATTGAAGCGTCTTTGGTTTTTCTGTCAAAGTCTTTTATGTGCGAGGGATGAGAAGGCGTCTTAAATATTCGTCTGTAGTCGCCATATCGACAATAATAGTCCAATAAAGGATTCCCTAAAGTCTTGAAGAACAAAATCATGAGTAAATTATTGAGAAAAAGAATCCGCGAGGATTCGCCTGGAAGACCTCCGAACTCGTATGGATTGGATTCTTCTGAAGATTCATCGAACCCGTATGGTTCTCCTGTAAAAAGGACTATGTTTGTGGCTCCAAAAGGTAATTAACTTTATAGAATAACAAATCTGGTAAACCATACATGATAATGCTAGCCCCGTTTCCCATAATAGACGTGTTGCGCTGTAGCTTGTTAGAACGAAGAAATAGTTGTTAGTAAACGCTACTTCCATTGCTATTCTTTGTTTTGATTTGACTATTAATCAATAACTATTTATGTGAAATTGGTTTTAAGAATCATTCTATTGGAGTAAGGTTAATATTACATGTAAGTTCAAATTTGTAAGAGCTTACATTGTAGCTGATTGGTACTAGCAGTTTGTTTGTTTGTTTAGTATTTTTGGAAGTTTGAAGTAATAAATTCTTTTAAAAACACAATGCAATATAATTGCTGTCCAATTTATAGATTCTGTTTCATCATCGTTTATATTTGCAGCCCTTACAGGGAGAGGACAACTGGAATAAAGAAACCTGATCCCCCAACTCCATGTTAAAAATAAACAACATTCCTCATTCTCTCTTTGAATTTTTAATACAATGTATAACTTAACAGGGCTCAAAATAGAGGCCTGCCAATAGCCAAAATGCAGGTCAAATTTTACTTTTGAATTGCCAAATAAAAAATAAAAAAACGGGAAATTTCGCTCTGCCAATATTTTTTGTCCTGCCAAAATAAAAACTGTCTGGCCGTTTTTATTTTCTATTTCAAGCCCTGTTTAATTGCTTTAACTAGAATCATTGAAAAGGTGGATCCAGGATTTTTTAAGGGGATGCATCTCCAGGATTCTTTTGAGGTGGGGGGGGGGGGGGGACACCATTCATGTGAAGATTTAGGGGGCCTAACAGGGCTTGAGCCCTCCCCCAATTTTATTTTGGGATCCCCAAGAGCTCCTCTGGCTAGAACCACAGAGGTTCCTCTAACTCAGAATTTCCCCCCACCCCTGACCTTTTTCTCTGATTACTGGATTTGCCCCTGCCATTTATGATTAGGACTTGATCATCAAAAGTAAAGAATATTAAATCCATTATTGACTGTAAGTAGCTCATCTCAGGGGAGTGTGCATCCCCTGTAACCTGTTCCTGGATCTGCCTCTGCATTGCTCTGCCCATCACTACTTAATTGCCTTACTCATAGATTTTAACCTTGGATGACATAATTTATTCTTGTCTTTGGTTTGAGTATCTTCTGGCCTACTAATCTGAACCCCACCTGACACACAAACCTGAAATACCATAAGATTTTATTTGCTTCTGAAGGATTGTCAAGCTCTGATTCAGAAGATGAATCAAGCTCTTCAAGTCAAAATACACCATCCTATGCAGCATTTTTAACAAAACCTAAAGAAGAAGATGAAGAAGACAAATTAACTATGGATGAAGGAACATCAGAAACAAAAGGACAGTATAGTTCCTTTGCTCAACGGCAAATGGTAAGCTATAAAATGATATAGAGTACATGTTTAAGAACCTGAATTACATGTAAATGAGCAGCTGGTAATTTAGTGTCAATCATTTATCTGCCCATTGAACATCAACATTTTGTCAAACAGTTTCAATAATCTTTAAGACAAGATCAAGGTCCAGAAACACAGTAGTAAAAGCAGAAGTGAAGATATGAAATTCAAACAGTTTCACAATACATTTTAAAGAGTCTTACCTCTTTCATAAAATGTAACTTATCTTGACATATCTTGTGTCTATCATTTATATTATCTAGAATTAATTTAATTTTCAATCTCATAATTTTTTTGAATACAGGAAAGTATGGGATACAAGGCAGGTGAAGGTCTTGGCAAACATGGCCAAGGAATGGCAGATATTCTTGACATGACTATGCGCAGAGGACGCAGAGGTCTTGGTTTTCAGATAGAAGGCTTTGATGAAGTAGAGACACCTTGGATTGAAGATGAGGTAAGGAGGAAGTTTTGGCCATGTATATACAAGATTCTAAAATATTAAAATGTCATAGAGAGTTCCACTAAGGTATTCTATCATGCATACCAGTACTTGTAAGGAGCAAGTGTGGCATGATTAGTGTGATGCCTGCTAAGTGAGAGGTCTGTAGTTTGATCCTCAATGATTTCACACACCTGTTTTAAGGAGCAAGTGGGGCTTGGTTGGTTAGTGTGCTGCCTGGTACGTAAGCAACAGGTCTGAGTTGTTTCAACCTCTTGTAATTTTAATTTTATACATTTTAGTTTTTCATTTTAACTAGTAACAACTCATAAAATGGAACATGGATTGGAGAAAGGAGTAAAGGGCACACTGTCAACTCACTTTGGAAGAGCATCTTGTGTTGAAGTGGCAATCATCCATTTAAATATTCCTTTTTTGATGCATGGGGCATTATATCACATGTTGCAGTAATGTGTGTTCACTTCATGATTTCTCAAATTCTAGGAAGTTGTGATAATTGAACGACGTGAAGGGATTCCATCCTGTCCACTGCCTCCACCAACAGAGGAAGAAATGGGAAATTGGTGTAGAATTGATAAGGTGTAGTAAAAGTGTAATTCTTTCAAATAGGATCTCATTCAAGGCCGGTCAGTTTTCGATCTAATTGTGATTAATTTTGACTTTTTCTCTTTTCAGAAAAAACTAAGCATAGATGATGAAACAAAGTTCTGCAGTCCTGAAGTACTGTCTGACATACTGTCAAGCAAAGTAAGTTCTATTCTTTACAACAACAAAAACAAATAAATGAATGAACAAATAAAAAGAATAATTTTAGCTTGGGAGGAAGCAAAATTTAAAATTTACTTTTGCATGTCAAATAATAGTGATTATTACAACTGATTACAAGGAAGTTCCTTGGCCTAATTGCTCACATCAGGTCACTTTTAATTAATTTTTTATCAGTTTGGTATAAGTGTATTGCAAGTGTTGAAAATATATTACTATAATTTTTGTAGAGTGTGTTTGATGCACTGACTGGAATGGAGTTCATCAAAGCAAGAACCAGAGCAAATCCTTATGAATTCATCAAAGGTGCTATATTCCAAAACAGGTACAAGTCTGGGTAGCTATAAATTGAAGTTCAATCAAATGAAAAATTATAATTTATTCATTTATCATTCTTTATTCCCCCATGTGTAAATTTACAGGGGGGGGGGGGGAAGGGGAGCCAAAGGGCCATGTTCCCCCCTTTTATTTTGGGATGCATTTTTTTTACTTGAGTGTTTTTTTTGATGTCTGCAAAACTGGCTTGAGCAATTTTTGGTTTTCAGTTTTCCATTTTCCCCATTTCACTGATTCCTGGATCTGCCCCTTTCCATGACGCATTCTGACTTAATTGTACTGTTACACGGTTGTATTTTTCAGGGCAGCTGTAAAGATGGCCAACATGGATTCAGCATTTGATTTTATGTTTACTAATCCAAGGAATAGAGAAGGGGTTAGTACTACTGAAAAAATAAATTATTACCGGTAAACCCTGAAGCAACCCCTGGGATGATCTTAATCATCACAGATTGAATTGGGATTTAGTATGTTGGGTTTGGCAGAGGGAGAAAAACCAGAGTACCCAGAGATAAGAGAAAAACCCTCAAACTAAGAGGTAGGCCCAACAAGAACTCTACTTTCATGGAAGACCAAGTCCATGAATCAAAGACCTCAGAGGCAAATTCAGACCCTAGGCACAAGAGACAAGTGTACTACCACTACACCATGCATGATTCCATCAAACTGAGAATGTACTCAGTGCTGTTCCAAGTATTGCACTAGAAATACCTTGATTAACACAAATTGCCATTATGATGTTTGGACACACAAGTAAAAAATTAACAACCTAGCCATGACTGCATTACAGATAGGCAGCATTAACTGTTTGTTTCTTTCATTTTCAATCAACAGGAGGAAATTGTTGGTCCAAATAAGCTGCTTTACTTTGCCGACATCTGTGCAGGCCCTGGGGGGTTCTCGGAATATGTGCTATGGAGAAAGAAGTGGAAATGCAAGGGGTTTGGCTTTACCTTGAAAGGTTAGTAGAATAATACTGTATGTTGACAGACAATGCTGGCTAAATTTTCTAGCACAAAGCATGATGGGAAAAGATTGCAAATTTAGAGACCGGTCATTTTTTAGAAGTGGGGGGAAGATGGTGTAATTTGAATTATACTTACATAAATTTTGGTGGCCCCTCCCCCTAAATTTCCCATTGTCTCTCTTAAAGTGCTCTCCTTTTTGAGCCTTTAAAATGCTGACTCCCCCCTTCTGTTTGCTCCAGGTGTACCCCCCACCTCTAAGTAATGGCCAGTCCCTTATTAACAGTTCATTCATTTGTTTTGTTTGTGTATGTGGGGCGGGTACAGCTTTTTTAATTTTTTAAAAATGAACTTTGTAGGAGACTGTGATTTTAAGTTGGATAATTTTCTTGCTGGTACACCAGAGACCTTTGAACCACACTATGGTAAGTTCTATGTATGTGTATACTGTTTTGAACAGCTGTTGTAAAGTGTAAAGAACTCACTGCACCATAATATTAATGTGATCAACTTTTCTCCTTTGGATGACAGTTAGTGTGCATTTATTTAACAAAACTATGATGATGGATTTTTGCATCCACACTCGGATCATTACCTTGGCAAAGTCTACCTCACAAAGAAAAAGTTTTGCCAATGCAATTGTCTTTTTTGATTGTTTCTCTTCTTTTTTGATGCAATTGTATGTTAAGGTGTTGGTGGGAAGGATGGAGATGGTGATATCTTTAAGGAAGAAAACCTTGAAGCCTTTAAAGACTTTATAATGGAATCAACAGATGGACAAGGGGTTCATTTTGTGATGGCCGATGGAGTAAGTAAATTTTTCAATATCTGAAATTATTTACAGTATTTTTAGAGAGTGAGAGATGATCTGTGAGTTAGCAGTGGTGAATTATCTAGTCAGCCCAAAGGAACTTGTTTCACAAGGTTTGATAAAATTGAAGAATGTATGACTACAAACAAAATGTGATGCAAAAACACCCATTGCATCATCAAATATCACTGACTGAGGAGTTTCCCTAGTACTTTTATTAGGACAAAAGTCATTTCAGTTTGAACAAGCTGAGTTTGAAAGATAATTAAGCTTAATCACTGGAAAAAATTGTCTATTTCCATACTATGGAAGCTCTCTAGAAAAAGTATAGAAATAAGTTATGTTGCATAAACCCAATTTTGTTTTCTTATTTTGTTTTCTAAAGGGATTTTCTGTTGAAGGACAAGAAAACATCCAAGAGATTCTTAGCAAGCAGCTTTACCTCTGTCAGTTTGTCTGTGCTTTATCTATTTTGAGAGAAGGTATGTGACCTGATTATAAAATGTAAAAACAGCAATTTTAGGAGGGTAGCATTGAATAGCTCTATGAGTTCACAAACTTTTTGGCCCTTGTTCAGATTGAATTGGAATTTAGAATTCGATTTTTTTTGGAGGGATGAAAACTGGAGAACGCAAAGAAAGCCTTGAAGCACAGGAGAGAATCAACAAACACCTTTAGTAATCACATGTGATAGTGAGTCCACGACCATGATGGTATGATGTGGTGCATTAGCACAGAACACCCATGCTTCTCATCCTGTTAGGGTACTAATGAAAACTGCTACAGCAAGTAGACTCCCTAGTTAAAGTAATATTGTTATTCTGGTTGATTACAACTAACAAGAAAACAGGAAGAATGAGTACTAACTGTTAGAGCATGACAATGCTATCACGATGCTATCACGAGCATGACAATGCTATCAATACCCAATGGGTATTGCCCTTATCATGGACGGGGTAGGGAGAGGAATTGATTTACTGTTGTGACAGCAGGATGACCCCTTCTCCCCCTGTTCTCTCTTCAACCCCCCCTCCCAAACCCCTACAAAAAGTCCTGTATACACCTCCCAATTGGTCCCAGATCTTTTTTTTTTAATTTCTGATACAAATATTTTTCATTCATTTTTTTGTTTCACTTTACATATCTTTTTCCATTCACTTTTTATCACAGGAGGCCATTTTGTGTGCAAGTTGTTTGATCTCTTTACTCCCTTCAGCATGGGGCTGATTTACTTACTCTACAGAGCATTCGATGAAGTGTACATATTCAAACCTGTTACTAGCAGACCTGCCAACTCGGAAAGGTGCATATAAACTACAAGCAAAATACATCAGTTAAGAATCCACGTGTTTTGCAAAGACAACAATTGCCCTATTTCATTATGACTTCGCGGCTTGTTTATGAGGGGACAGAATCGTCCAGAACAATAAAATTTTGAACAAAGCTTACTCGGATAAGAAAAGTTTACTCATAAATTGTCTGGTTTTTAAATATAAGATGTACTGATGTTTCCTGTAGTTGGTGGCTGTTACCGCTTTTGTACGGTCTACAAAACTCATCTAATATCAATATTTTTTGTGTTGTTACTGTTTGGTTCCCCTCTATCTGTTCAATAGACCCTTTTAGCTTAGGCATAATGTTTTCCCTTTTCAGACCATGTGTCATTCCCTTGGGTATTGTTTCTTTGTTTCTTGGCAACGCTTGAGACGATACATCATCATATGGATGAGCCTCAAACAAAGGATCTTATTCCCAAGGGAATGACACGTGGTCTGAAATAAGAAAACATTACGACCAAGCTAAAAAAAGGTCTTTTTTCCTTGTCAAGGTATGTGGTGTGCAAGTTCTTGAGAGATGGTATCTCGGATATCTATGACTACATGTTCAACCTCAATGTCAGAATAAACCGACTCAAAGATTCAGAACAAGACGTCATGCAGGTGAGCCCTGTGGAATCTATAGAGCTGTTAAGTTGTAACGTACCGGCTCCAATAAACCTTTCCCTATTAGGCAACTTTCGAGTTCTTGAAAATGATGCATGAAGGCGAGGCTTGGATTCCAGCTGGCCAACGCGCGTCCGCACAAACTATGGATGCGAAGTTTTAAAACCAAAAACCAAACGGTTGGTAACTTTTGCTCCGTTCTCCATTGCTCTAATCAAAAAACAACCCCTAGCTTGTCTATAATCCAAGCCTCGTTTTCATGCTAAAATTCGTCAGCGCGCGACCAGTTATAACGAAAATGAGCTATTCGTTTGGATGATCACGAGACAATGGTTTCAAGTCGAGACTGAACTTGACTTTTTTTGTTTTTCAAGGCCAACCTCGACTTGAAGGCATTGTTTCGTGATCATCCCAGAGAATTCGGGAAAGACTGCAGACAGTCTCCGCTAAAATAGGCCTTTTGCAAACATTATTTTCAATTATCATTTCAGACTGTTCCTTTAGAAATCATGAAATCTGACGAAGAATTTTTTTCGTACATGAAAGACTCAAATGACAGGTACAGTAACGACTTGTCAATATTTATTATCTTAGCTGTTACGAGTAATTTTCTGACAAATTTTAATTCTGTCGAATCCACGATGAGTGCAGAAACCTTTGCGCCGTGTTAAGTTTTGTGGAGCTTCTAAGCTGAGCCAGTTATTCCTTTTTGTTTTCATTTTCAGAATTGGAAAACTCCAAACAAATTCACTGAGAAAACTGCGTGCATATGTTCAAGATCCGTAAGTACTAACTAGAAACACTTTCTTTCGCGCACAGGCCTGTAGACTATACAGGTTTTTTTCTCACTTTTAAAGACTTTTTCGACAGTAGAAAGGATCATTCGTAGAAAATTACAGGGGCAGCACCTTATCACAGTTATTTTAAGACCTTGGCGTGTTGGTTTCGGCCAGGGATTGAACTCATTTCCTCTCGAACAACAGATCGATGTTGCGGCTGGTAGCGCACTTGTAACTACAATTTTATTTGTTGACTGAAGGTTAGAATGTATTCTGCGATGCATGTTTTTCTCATTTGAAACCGAATGGCAATAAAGATAGATTCATTCGTAAAATATACATACCTTTCTTTTTTACCGCAGTACAATTACATTTGGGTCGAGGTTATTCAAGTCAACCAATGATTTTCACGGATTCGCATAACTCCCGCCCTCAAAGATGATTGACGGATCAGAAAAGCACAAAAATCCAACCGGAGTTACGATTATAGATTTCTCAATGCAACGATTTTCACTGAAAGTGAGGAACCGCGATGTAACTAAAAGCGGTTGAAAAGAGGAAGCATTTCGGCCAAAAAACCTGTCGTATATACAATGTTTTTCATATGTTTCTTTCGCTTACTCTGTCAGGGCACTGATGGGTCCTTATGATCAGGCAGAAGTGAGAAAACGATGTCTAAATCAGTGGAAGGTAAAATTATTTTGTGCTAATTTGTTTTATTGTTATGCATCATCCAATGTAACATTCCCCTCCCCAACTCCCCTCCCGGTCATCATCCAACGCCTCGGGTATTCACCTCTTTTGGCAGTTTAAACTAGCCCTGGTCAAGAGACCGCTTCCCTCTGCTGGCGGGGATCCAAGAGGAAGTGAATAGCAGGTATTAGAGAGCTTAAACACGGACGTCAGAATACCGAGGAAGATTGGGTCGAGAACGCCGTTTTTGGCGCGAATTTCGTGGTTTAAGCCGACACGTGCGCGCAGCACGGACGTGTGACGCCTGTTAGTTCTGTTTGTTTACAATTTACAAAAGACATTTTTTTTGCTATT
>WUAP02026791.1:614-19259 GCA_015163945.2 Stichodactyla helianthus | reverse complement strand
CCATAAAAAAACAATGGAATTGGGTCGTGACTGGTATTTAAACAACTTAAAAACCGCGTGCTCGGTCTCCATTGAAAGTCAAGACCGAGGGCCTGCGGCCCTCGGTCTTGACTTTCAATGGAAGACCTCGCACTTGGTTTTTAACCTATATTTTGATACTAGAGAACTTCTAAGATTGAAACTAATTTAATCACATTTAGAATTTATTGGAATACTAGGATATATAATGGCAAGTAACAGCTTTCCCGTGGCCGTGATTGGTATGGATGTAAAGCTGCCAGGAGCCGAGTCATGTGAAGAGTTTTGGAAGCTGATTATAGAGGGTCAAGACACAGTAGGAGAATTCCCACCTGAACGATCAGCTGACATAAGCCAAGTCCTTCCGTCTTTTAAAGAACAACTTGTAAATGATAAGAAGCCTTTTTTCACGGGTTCTTTTTTCAAGTCTGTTGACAAATTTGATGCTGATCTTTTTCAAATAAACCCCAGAGAAGCTATGTTTATTGAGCCACAGCAACGGTTTTTTCTAGAAGCGGCATGGAAACTCTTGGAGGATGCAGGTTATGCGTCACGTATAAGGGGATCAAAGACTGGTGTTTATGTTGGTAACACTGTAAATAAATACAAACTCGTACTTACTGAGAATCATCCAAGTATTTCTCATGGAAACCATTCTCCTTTCATTTCTTCGAGAGTTTCTTACACGTTGGATCTTAAAGGTCCTGCATTGATGGTTGCTACTGGCTGCTCTTCTTCTCTCCTTGCTGTTCATTTGGCTTGTCAAGGACTTTTATCCGGTGACTGCGACATTGCAATTGCTGGGGGTATCACTATCGATCTTCTTCCTGTCAGTACAAAGACGGATATTTGGAATCAACTCGGTATTACTGGGCCAAACGTCAAGTGTAGAGCCTTTGACGCTTGCGCTAAAGGTATTGCTAAAGGTGAAGGATGTGGAGCTGTACTTTTAAAACCTTTAGAAAAAGCGTTATCTGATGGTGACCATATATATGGCATTTTACAAGCCACCACAGCTAATCAAGATGGCCATTCAAATGGTATAACCGCCCCTCACCCAGTAGCACAAGCCAATATGCTACATCAAGCTTGGAAACTTGCCGACATTTGTCCCACCAAACTTGGATATTTTGAGGCCCATGGAACCGGGACTGAATTAGGTGACCCAATAGAAATTTCTGGAATTACTAAGGCATTTACCATGTCTGGTGTAAACACAAGCAGCGAAGCGTATAGCGGAAAGGTTCCAATTGGGTCAGTTAAAGCTAACATTGGACATTTAGCTGATGGTGCAGCTGGCGTGGTGGCATTAATCAAGACATTGCTGTGCATGAATCATGACAAAATACCCCCTGCAGTGAATTTTTCGACAGCCAACCCACATATAAACTGGCAAAAGGCCCCAGTCTATGTTAATACGTCATCAAAAGATTGGAAGCCAAATGTCGACAAATCTCCCCGTTACGCAAGTGTAAGTGCCTTTGGACTTTTAGGCACTAACGTCCACGCCGTTGTCAAGGAACATGTCTCAAGCGAATCTGTCTCCGCACATCCTGTAATGTCAAAAAGAAAACCTGTGACAATACTTGCGCTTGCTGCGGCCTCCAAAGAGTCGTTGGTAGCTTTTGTGCTGCGTATGGTGGTGTACTTTCAAAATTCAGACGATAGAAGTTCGAGGAACCTGCAGAATGTTTGCTTTACGATTAACACTGGCAGAGAGCAAAATAGATTTGACTCACGAGCTATTGCTTATGGAGAAAACTGGGATGAAATGACTGAGGCACTAGAGCATCTTCACGAAAGTCTTGACAAAGTTCCTGGTGATGAAAAAAAAGTAAGATTAAGCGCAGGGTTTAATACTGAGGACAACCTGTCTGGCAAGCAAGATGACGATTCACATACCGCATTAATACTGAAACAAGACTATTTAAATGGCAAGGCTATACAATGGAATAAGATATACTGTGGGAATTTGGGTCTTCAGAAATTACCATTCCTTCCAACTTATGCATTCAATAGAGTAAGATACTGGCCAAAAGAAGGAAAACCAATCAACGAAGAACTCCTGCGTCTTGAGCATCAACTAGCACAGCATAAGGATGGAAAAGAGAATAAGGGTGCTGACACGAAGCACGAGAATTCAGAGTCTGCAAACAATCATCTAAACGTTTTACCTGAAGTTGATGTGACGCTGAAAAACAAATGTGATAAACAAACCAAAAGTTCCCAAAATTTACAACAGCCCAAAGACGCCAATTTACTTTTACGAGAAGCTCTAAATGAAGCTCTTGGCAGGGAATATGACTGGTCGGCGTTTAAAGACGAAAATCTATTCTCACTGGGTGTCGATTCCTTGATTTGCACGCACGTCAACATGAGAATTAAAGATGCTCTAGGTCTAAACGAAGAGGCATTTACAATGTCCGACCTTCACACGAACCCTTCGTTTGGAAAAATCCTAAAAGTGATCGAAACAAAACTTCAGCCTTTGTCTCGTGAGTTTGAGGAAGACCCTGATGATTTTTCTGCAGTTGTTGCTACATCATCGAAGGGATTCTTCCCTTTGTCATTCTCTCAAAAAAGGCTTTGGGTCATGCAAGAGATAGTAACAAATCCTTGTGTTTACAATGCTACAAACTGTTTGAAGATATCTGGACCGTTCCACCCTTCAGCTTTTGTGGTATCAGCTAATACAGTCTTATCTTGTCATGGAGCATTTTTCACTGTTTTTGCAAACACTCCAAATGGTCTTTTCCAGACACATAATTGGGATCTGCTGCCAAGGGTTGTGGAACTAGATTATCAAGACTTTGGAGATGTATCAGAAGAACTTGCAATGAAAAAGTATGAAGAGGATTACAAAGGACCCTTTGACCTTAAAGAGGGCCCTTTAGTGAGATGCACACTTTACTATCTTTCGAACAACGAGTATCTTTTCACCATGGTTATTCATCACATCATTTTTGACGGATGGTCGCACTTCAACTTTTACAATGAACTATGGCATACGTACAAGAATGCTTGTAAAGGCGAAGTACAAAAAAAGTTGATGCACAAACCTCTTTATGTAGAGCTTGTTAGTGAGGAGCAAAAAGAAGCAATGTCTGCTTCTTCCAGAATTTCCAATGACCTGGCATACTGGAAAGAAAAGCTTCGTGGACCGTTGCCGCTTACGTCATTTCCAGGTGACAAAAGAAGACCTCCAGTTTTTTCATACAGTGGTGGAAGAATCACACGTTTTATTGATAGTGATGTTCTAAGCTGCTTAGAGCAGCTTACAGGCGATGGATTTACGATTTTTATGACCCTTATTGCAACAGTTTTTTCCCTTTTACACCAATACACAGGAGAAAGAGATATGATTATTGGAACTCCAGTGGCAGGAAGATACCAGGCAAAAACTAAGGGCGTTATAGGATGCTTCATCAATACTGTTGTCCTAAGATTACAACTTGAGGATAATGAAAGTTTCAGTGACATTCTTCAATCAGTTTCTAAAGTCTGCTTAGAAGGCTACGATCACCAGCACGCACCATTTGATCTTTTGGTCAGCGAACTTAATCTTCCAAGGGACACAAGCATCACACCCATATTTAATGTTAATGTGTGTTACCACAACACCGAAGTAAAGGCCGAGCATGTGACACCGCCGAGTGAACTTCACGTCGAAAGAAAATTGCTACACAATAATTCTTCAAAGTGGGACATGCAGTTTGATTTTCTGCAAGAGACAGAGGGAATGAGGTTTACTCTTGAGTATTACAGTGATTTATATTCAAGGTCCTATGCAGAATGTGTTGTTGACAACTTCGTTGGCCTACTCAATCGCGTAGCACGAGACCCGTCTGCACCAATTTCAGCAGTTAAGCCAGTAACTCAAATCTGTAACGAAGACAAATTCGATCCCAAGGCGTGCTTACTTTATGGAAAAGTTAGGAACATTGGAAACAAAACTCTTCCAAATCTACTAATCGAAAGCCTCAGTCATTTTTCAGAAGAAAGCTTTATCGTTGATGTGAATGGAGAGAGTATTACATATCGTGAGATGCTGAAGAATGCTGGAGAGATTGCTGTTTTCTTAAGAAAAAGGTGCGAGATTCAAAGTCAGTCGAGGATTGGCCTCCTCTTAAATAACTCAATTGAGTCGGTGACATCAATCCTAGCCTGCATGTTTGCTGGTCTAGTTTACGTTCCACTAAACTGTGACGACCCCAAGCACAGATTAGAACATATTTGCAACGAGTCGGAGTTGAGAGCAATTATATTTAGCAAATCTAACATTTCTCTTGCCAATAATTTGCTTTGGTCTTGCCATTCCCTTCATGTGCTTTTGTGTGCTGATGATAAGACGTTTGAGGAAGTTTTAGAAAGCGAGCAAGATGCCCCGTTAATGAACAAGGAGCTGTGGGACCACGTGGCGTGTAACAGTAAGAGCGATATTGAAGCAGGAGGATGGAAAAGCTCTTATACAGGTGAAAACTTGAGTGAATCGGAGATGAACGAGTATGCTGAAAATGTTCTGACCAAACTTAAAAAGTATATCAAGCCAGACTCCAGAATTCTAGAAATCGGCTGCGCATCGGGAATAACCGCAAAGAAAATTTATCCACTAGTTGGACGATATGTTGCCACAGACCTCTCCCAGTCAATGGTAGATAGGCTTTCAGATGCACTTGAAGAATCCAAAGTAGAAGTCTACTGTGCCTCTGCACACAAAGTAGGCGAGCTTTTTCAGGGACAAAAATTTGACGTCATTATCCTTAACAGTGTCGTCCACTGTTTCCCAGGACACAATTACCTACGACAAGTCATCCACTCTTGCGAGAATCTCCTTCAAGAGAATGGTATCATATTTGTTGGAGATATAATGGATCTTGAAAGGAAAGATAAGCTGATTTGGAAACTAAAGTCGTTTAAAGTCACCCATCCTTGGCATAGAACAAAGACCGAGTGGCACAGTGAGCTGTTTCTTCCAAGAAAGTACTTGCAGTACTTGTGCGACACCTCCCCGACGCTCAAGAGTGTATCTTTTTCCAAAAAGATTCACACTATTCAAAACGAGCTGACAGAGTTTAGATATGACGCAATATTTTTCAAATCCTCTCACCCTGACATAAGTCTAAAGAGATCAAAGATGAGCGACATTAAAACATGCGCTTCCGACGATATTTCAATTGCGTTTAGTGGTATACGAGATTCACATACTATGACTACTTTAACCGAGTGGTCAAGAAGCATTGACTTTGCAGACGAAGCATATGTGCTTTACACTTCTGGCACAACGGGAACACCAAAAGGGGTCATCATCGGTCACGAGGCCTTACTGAATTATGTTCAATGGGCTTCAACAACTTATAAGCTGAACAAAGGATCAAAATTGCCTTTATTCTCGCCACTAACTTTTGATTTTACAGTAACAAGCATCTTTCCTCCTTTGTTGAATGGTAGCACGATTTACATTTTCAAGGATTTCCATGACTCATACCAAGAACTTTCTTTGTGTCAATATTTAACAACAGTAAAGTACTCACCTCTCCAGCTTGACACAGTTTTGTCGGCAACAGACAGTCCTCTCAGCGCTTCAATATTCATTATTGGTGGAGAGGAGTTAACTTCAGAGCTGCTTCTTAAACTCAAACGAAACAAGGGCGAAGAAAAGTTTGAAGTGTGGAACGAATACGGTCCAACTGAAGCAACTGTCGGCTGTGTGGTAAAATGTTTCAGTAGCGACGACCTTCCACTCAAAAAATCTGAACTTGTGACTATTGGCAAGCCGATTGATAACGTAACTATTGCTGTAATGAGAAATAGATTGAATCATGTTCCGGTTGGTGGAAAAGGCACTCTTTGTATTGGTGGTAAATGCCTTTGCCTGGATTTTGCAGGAGTTGGGCCATCAAAGGAAGCTAAGAGGAGCAAATCCTTTGAGGTGGCTTGCTGGGGGAATCCAGGTGAGCATATGCTTGTTACAGATGATATCGCTGGTGTGATGCCTGATTCTAAGGAAATTGCATACTACGGCAGAAAAGAGTCTAATACAGTCAAAGTTAATGGAATAAGAGTAGATTTGATGGAAATACAGCATGCTATTGAAGGTCATCATCTTGTCCACAGTGCATGGGTAAACAGTTTCACGTATGCAAATCACAAGTATCTAGGAGCCGCAATAAAGCTTAAATCCACAACCAGTAGTCCCGCGACTCCAAGCAAAACTACTTGGAAAGAAGTACTGATTTCTTCACTTAAAGAGAGCTTGCCATCGAGATGCATTCCAAAGGTCTTGCTTGCCATTTCAGACCCACCAACAAACAGTAACGGAAAGAAAGACGCAAAACTGCTGCAAGATCTGTTTCAAGCTGAGTTAAACTCAGAACTTGAGAAGTATGAAGGCAATTCTTCAAATGTTAGTGGTGTTTCTTCCGCTGATGTAAACAAACTCCAGGTAATTTGGAAAAGTATTTTACCTATCGAAAGATTGCCTCAAATGGACGACGACTTCTTTTTCGATCTATCTGGAGACTCTCTTCAAGCTATTCACCTTGTGAGAAGAATGAGAAATGAAGGGTTCGAAGTGTCCGTCGGAGATATTTTTCAGAACCCAACAATAAGCAAGCTACTTCAAGCACTTATGAATAATTCTGGTAAGCAAATACGGTATCAATCATCGGCAACAAGCAAAGAGATTCAAAAATTCAAACCCACTCCTATAATTGAAGAGTTTCTTAAAAGGGATCACAAGAATGCTGACCACTTTGCTCTTCCTTCACTTCTTTGCTTTGACAAAAGGCTAAAAACAAGTGTATTGAAGAGGGCCCTGAGAAGTATTATGCGCAAGCACAGCTCTCTTCGGTCAAGATTTGAAATAGTCGATGGCGTTGTCTTGCAAGAAGTGTTAGAGCTACAGCCAAATGAACCAACAGTCAAAGAAATAAAGATTTCGTGTAACGACGAACATCTTACTAATGAACCAGCCTTTTTTGATCTGTGCCAGAATCTAGAACAAAGCCATTCGCTATCTGGAGGGGTTTTGATGAATGCTGCTATCATAGATGTAAGAAAAAAAGATGCAGAGAGTAGTGAAAAGGAATGCAGTTACGTTCTACTTGTCGTGCATCACATCGCCATAGACATTGTTTCCTGGCAGCAAGTATTAGAAGACTTAGGATCAGCCTTACGAATGCTGAGTGACAATGAAGAACAAGAACCAGAGTTACAAAAATGCAGTTTGCCGTTTGAAAGCTTTTGCAATGCTTTACACGAACAGGTTTCTGGAATCTTTGCCGAGGATATTGGATACTGGAAAGATATAAAGGCCCAGTGCGCAGAATCAGGATTGCTTGTTAAAGAAAATCACCAGAGTACTTTCAAATCTGCTAAATGGCTAAGCCACTCTTTTGACGCAGTAACACTTCGAATGATGTCGACTAGGCTTAAATGTTCAGACGAGCATATTCTTCTTACCATTTTAGCAAAAGCGCTATCTTCAATTCATGGAAAAGATAAGACTGCCATAGTTTTGGAGAGTCATGGAAGACAACTGCGTAATGTCGATTCAACCTCGACCGTTGGGTGGTGCACATCCATGTTTCCGTTTGTGCTAGAAACCTCACAGACAGACGATATAATGAAACAAGTGAAGCAGATCGAAGAGAAGGTAAAGCAAGTTCCACATCGTGGTCTTGGCTTTGGATTACTTAAGGCTGATGAAATGCTGACGATTCCTCTACCTGACATCATGTTCGTATTTCAAGGTTCACTTGATGCAAGTACGAAACAGGTGTTCGATGGCGGTGAATACATGTTTGAACATATACCATGGATTGAAATAATGCTAAATGAGCTGGAGCAAAGACGGTTTCATCGACATCCAGAAGAGATACTAGGATTTGATTTGGAAATCATCACATGGATACATGGAGGACAACTAAAAATTGGTTGTCTTTTTGACACAAATACCATTTGTGAATCTCTGGTCCAAACTTTGGTGGAGCGCATGGAAGGTGACTTGAAAATACTTGCAAAGAAATTGAAATGTTACACAAAAGTGATATCAGCTGAGATTATTCCTTTCTTCAACATAAATCCTGATTGTGTACAGACAATAAAGGATTCTCTAATGCAGCATGATATATTTGCAGAAGAAATAACCGTATGCCCGCATGATGAAGCACTACAATCCATGATCGAAGCTCAAGATAGGCCTGATATGACAATTGTAGTAAGTAGACACACAACAGAAACCCTTGCAGTCGAGTTTGAAAAGGTGTACAAAGAATTTGTGAAAGTAAGGAGTGCTGAAAAAGTGATTACGATAAATGCAGACGTTCTCCCAAATTCAGTCAAATTACCTGCCCAAATAGTTCAAATGGATAATAATATTGTGCAACTTCCTCCAACACTTGGGCAAGAATTTTACAACAGACGTACCGACGTTAAATACTGCATGCCATTAACCCTGGAAGGATACTCTCAAATCGGGCTAGTTATTGCAAGATCAATCCGAGCAAGGGTAGCTGGAAGCAAATACAAGGTAATAGCTGTCGATGCAGATTACACCTTATGGGACGGAGAATGCGCCAATGGATTTGTAAATTTTAACAAAGGGAATATTTGTCTTCAAAAGTTTCTCTTCAAGAAGAAAAGTGAAGGTTTCCTGCTGGTTATTCTGAGCAAAAACAGCTCTCAAGATGTGGTTAACGTTTTTAAAACACAGGAAGACCAGATGATTTTGCACCAAGAAGACGTATTAGAAATAATAGCAAATTGGAATTCGAAAGCGGACAACATAAGAATTGTCTCAAACCAACTGAACTTAGACCTCAAATCGTTTGTATTCATCGATGACAATCCGCTCGAGTGCGAAGAAATGGTGACCTCTTGTCCAGAGGTACTTACTCTCCAGCTTCCATCAAAATTTGAACATGTCGGTACCTTTTTAGATAACCTATGGATTTTAGACAACATGGATGTGACCAGGGAATCTTCACAAAGGACTGAGATGTACAGGAACGAGACTACAAGGCAAAAGGACATAGAGAAAGTAAACGACGTAGATGTAGCTAAGCGTCAGACGAAACTGACAGAACTCTTAGTCGCATGGAAGATGAAGATGACAATGTTCAAGACGAACGTTTCGTCCCTAAAGAGGAACGCTATTCTGTCAAAGAGAACAGCCGAATTACTTCACAGAACAAACCAGTTTAAGCTCAACGACGTCTATACCAAGTTCTCTGATTTCCAAGAGGAAGATACTTGCCTTCTCATTTCGCTGGATGACCGTCACGGATCTTACGGTGTTGTCAGCGTTTGTGTGATCGAAGAAAGTTTCTCAACCGTTAAGCAATGGGTTATCAGCTGTAGAGCACTCGGACGAATGGTTGAAAGGCGCATCCTTTTTGAGATTTTAAAGGATGCTGGCAAGAAATGTCTACAACTGTCAGTTCGTCAAACAGAACGGAACGCTCCGATTATAAAGTTCCTGGAGACTCTTGGCTGCTCCATCAATCAAACCAGTTTAACGTGTGTTAGTCTTCGAGACATTTACTTGTCGCAGAGTGCAGAAACCTTGCACACGATTGAAATAAACGCCGACGAAACCTCGTTTATAAAGAAAATCTATTCAAATGAAAGCGCTCAGGGTATCGATAAACACCCAAGGAGCGAGAACCTTTCCTTTTCACCAGCACTAAAGGATGTCATAGCAGAATTGGAACTAGAATGGCCGTCGTCAGTAAAAGAGCAAAGTAAACGCCACCATCTGTTTCCTGTCACTCCTATTCGTCAAGACTCTAAACATACAATTGAAAATGCCACTCTTGATCATCAGCCATTTTCAACCGGTAGAGCGCATGTTCTTAAATCAGTTTGGATGGAAGTGCTAAAAAGCGAGCATAATCCCCAGAGTAGACACAATTTTCTTGAGCTTGGTGGAAACTCATTTAGTGCTGTGTTTTTAATATCAAAACTTCAGAGAGTGTTGAACATCGAAATCAGTATTACTGATGTGTTACAAAACCCGACGTATGGCGATCTCCGGAATCTTGTCCTTCAAGCTCCAACCATCGATGAAACTGGCGAGTGCAGTGAAAGTATAAATACGCAGTTCATACCCCTTTCCGCAGCACAGCAAAGGATGCTAATAATGCAAGAATCTGCGCCTAGTTCTACGGCCTATGTTGAGACAATAGCGCTCCATACAAGAAAAATACTTAATTCCTCCGAGATATTTGGTGCTTTAGTTAACCAGCACCCAATACTAAAAACCAAGGTTATTTTTTTCGATGAAAGTCAGTGTTACGCGATGACTACTCATAAGAAACTAGACACTGATACTGAAGTTGAATCGTTAGGAAACCTAGCCGCAGCCAGTGAACACCTGACACAATCGACTCCGTGTATCAAAGTGCTATCAAATCCCCTTGTCAAGTTCAGGCATTTGGAAGCAGAAGAAATCACGATACTAGCTCTGCATGTTCATCATATAATTGTTGACGAAATTACGTTGAATAATATTGCAAAAGATCTTCAAGAGTTGATGGAGGATTCGGCCCGAATTGGTATAGAAATTTCTCACCCTTTTACAAATATGAAAACTACCTTCAGATCAAATCAGCAGAAATCCGATGCCCAGTATTGGACCGAAAACTTCAAAACGCTTCCTCCTGAAGTCAAATTGGCTATACTCCCTCAAACCGAGGCCATGTGGAAGGATACAGCAGTGTATAAGGCCAAGCACAGCGAATCTCAAATTGCCGTTGAGGTGATGGAAGACATTGCCATGTATTGTCAAGAACGGGGAATGACACCATTTCAATACTTTCTTGCTTGTACTTTGATAGTTCTCCAACGGTATCTTGGTGTGGATGAAGTAGTTCTTGCAGTTCCAGTAACAACCCGAACAGATCTTCATCAGGACACTGATGGACTTTTTGTTAACACTGTATTATTTAGATATGTAGTTGACTGTACCAAGACCTTTGAAGAACACATGGCAATGGTTGCTGGCCGATGGCTGGAAGCACTTCAGCACGCGCAATTTCAATTCGACGAAGTTGTGAAGATTCTAATGAAAGATCACAAAAAGAGTCCAAGTTATTTCTGTTGCACAATGTTTAATTTTGCTTCAAAAGTCTGGGCAGCAAATGTTCTAGAAGTACGATCCAAACATGCCAAAATGCCCCTTACTCTTGATATCTTTTACAATGAAAGAGAAAGGACAGGTGAACTTGTAGTGGAATGGGCGTCTGGATTAGTTGACGATGGGGTGGCCAAGAGACTTGCTGACGGAGTGGTAAATATGTTCTGTAATGCTGTTAAGACATCGGATATTGAGCTGGACAAAATCACTGTGCTTTCTCCTCTCGAACGGGAATTTTTGCAGTCATTTAGTCAGTGCCACGAAGAAATCTCTGCAATTGACAGTCAGCCAATCCAGGTCTTGTTCGAACAACATGCAGAAGTTAATCCTAACGCCACCGCAATTTCCTGCAATGGTTCCTCTGTTTCCTATAAGGACGTGAATAAGATTGCTTCAAGCATTGCTGGCGCACTTTTTCGAAAATTCAGTCAAGCTTCCTTGAAGAGCAAGCCTGTTGTGATTGTCATGGACAAAGATGAAAACGCCATAGCATCAATCCTTGGGATTTGGAAGGCCGGCGGGCATTTCTTACCCGTGGCTCCCAACATGCAAAGTTCTCTGAAGGACATCCTGAAAAGGTGCAAACCAGTCGCAATTATCTTTAATGTAAACCTGGAAATTGCTGAAGCCGACCAAACATGTGCCGTGATCAATATCAAAGATCTTGTAACATATCCTCCAGAGGAATTTTTGAGGACGCAAAAAGTGATCAACGACCATGATCTAGCTTACATAATAAGAACGTCTGGATCAACCGGTGAACCAAAGCAGTGCAAAGTTTCACACAAAAGCCTCAAAACAGTTGCACAAGCATGGACCATCAAGTACCAGATGGAGGATTTTGGTGTGAGGGTACTTCAGTGGGCGCCTATTTCCTTTGATGTGTTTATTGGGGATGTTGTTAGAGGCCTCATTTGTTCTTCTGGTCAGTTGGTCATTTGTCCAGAAAGATTCCGTCTTGACGTTTTCCACATCTTAAAACTTCTAAAGACGCATGGAATCACGATGGCAGAGGTTACACCGCAGTTTGGCCTGCAACTCGTTGAAAATAGTGAAAAAGATGATTTGGCGTCTCTCAAACTCTTAATCCTTGGATCGGATGTCCTTCAAAATCACGTGTTCCAAAAAATCAAATCTATCATGAAGGAAGGACAAAGAGTGATCAACAGCTATGGAATGACCGAAGCTACGATCGATTCTTTGTTCTATGAAGGACCAGTGCTCTCAGAGACAAGGAGTGGAACGGTTCCTATCGGTAAACCCCTTCCAGGGGTAAGACTTCACATTCTTGATACAAAAACAAACCTTCCATGTCCAGTGGGCACGATTGGAGAACTGTACATTAGTGGAAATGTCTTAGCATCAGGTGATGTTGAGGTCACCCATTTAAATCATGCATCATGTCTTGCGCTCAAGACTGGTGACTCTGCTTGCTGGCTACCGACAGGTGATGTAGACCTCATTGGTAGACTGGATAGTGTTGTTAAACTAAGGGGTTTTAGGATAAGCACTCGTGAGATAGAGAACAAGATAGCTACCCACGTCAAAGGCATCAAAGAATCTTGTGTTGTACCAATGTTAAACGTCGCGGATCGTGATGGAAGCGAATTTCTGTGTGCATTTTTGGTACTCGAAAACGACGCTGGAACAATGGATGTGAATGGTTTACGTCACCAGTTACGTGGATACCTTCCATATTACATGCTACCTGATATTGTCCATATTATTGACAACATACCACTCACAGCACATGGTAAGATAAATCTTAAAGCCCTTCCAAACTTATCTCAGCTACTTGAACTAAATTCTGGTAAACTGACCACACAGAGTTCGTCCTCCTTCTCTCCCACGGCCATCTTGTTAAAGGAATTGCTGAGTGAGGCTCTAGGGATACCAGACTCAAATGTAATTAATCCTGGCCTTACATTTATGGAACTTGGTGCACATTCTCTTGTTCTAGTGAGATTATCATCTCTGATAAAACAAAAATCTTCTTTTAATGTCGAAATCGCTGACTTGTTCTCATACCCCACCATAAGTGCTTTAGCAGAATACATAGATCACGCTAAAGAGGTTAAGCATCAAGTAACTTACGATAAACAATTGGGTGGCAAGGAAAAAGAAATCGAAATGGAAAGGGAAGGAATAGCGATAACTGGCATTGGAATGAGACTTCCACCAAACATAACATCTCTTGCTCAGTTCTGGAAAATCCTAGATAAGGGGGAAGATCTGATTCGAGAATTTCCGAAAGAGAGATTAAAAGATGTAACCGATGGGCTGGATGTATCAAGGACACGAGAGATAAGAAACAAAAGTGCATTCCAAGGAGCTTTTTTGGAGCAAATAGATACGTTTGACAGCCATTTCTTTAAGATAGCACCTGGTGAGGCGAAGTTTATGTCACCTGAACAACGGCTATTTCTTCAAGTCGCAACTGAAGCCTTAGCAGAAGCAAAGGGTCTCTCCAAAGTAAAAGGTACAAAGATAGGAGTTTTCGTCGGTAGTTCTGAAGTAGGGTATACACAATTGAACCATCCAGATGAAGCGGTATGTATTTCTGGATTATTGCCAGGTATGATTGCCACTAGAGTAGCATACCAATGGGATCTAAAAGGCCCAACAATGCTCATCGACACTGCATGCTCGTCATCACTTGTTGCTTTAAAAATTGCTTGTGAATCAATCAAAAATAGTGAATGTGAAGGCGCTTTGGTTGGAGGAGTAAGCCTTATCCTTCATCCTGCAAGGTGTGGAGTATTTGGACAAACAAGCATTCTGTCCGAGGACTTTCACTGCCGTGCCTTCGATCGTGATGCAAGTGGGACTGCTGTCGGCGAAGGAGTTATGTGTTTGTATGTCGAGCCAATCAGTAAAGCTCTGAAAGAAGGAAAAAGTATTTACGGAGTTATAACAGGTGCTGCATCTAACAGTGTCGGTCGTGGGAATGGAATAACAGCGCCGACAGCTGTCTCTCAACAGATGGTAATTCAAGATGCCTTGAGAGCCGCTAAGGTAGGACCTTCAGATATTTCCTTCATTGAAGCCCATGGCACCGGAACAAAACTAGGCGACAAAATAGAATTATCAGGCCTTTCTGCAATTTTTGATGGGCAAAACACCGTGGCGAAACTGCCCATTGGGTCCATTAAGACTATTTTTGGCCATTTAGACTCAGCTGCTGGTATGCTTGGCGTTTTTAAAATTCTGGCTTCATTTGTGTGGAAAAAAATTTGCCCAAATGCAAATTTCAAAATGCCTAATGTACAGCTTGAAAACTCTTCATTGTACGTTCCATCCAAAAGCATTCCCTGGGAAACTAAAGGTTCAGCTGAAAGAATGGCTGGAGTAAGCTCCTTTGGTCTTACAGGAACTAACTGCCACGTTATTGTACGAGAATGTACCACAAAACCTGGACATCGAGATGTGGTCAGTGAAACATCAGTTCCTTTACTGTTTAGTGGCAGAAGCATAGAACACATTATAAAGCAAATTTCAGAGTACAAGACCTATATAGAAGAATCAACAACAAAAAAAGATGCACTACTCCCTTTGTGTGTTACAGTCGCTAGGAGACTGAAAGATATCTCTGACGCAGCGGTCGGCCATGCTCTTTACCGCATGGCAATAATTGGAACAGAACCTGAGAGACTGCTCAACATTACGGAAATCGCATATTCTTTTAAAGATCCAACAAATATGGTAATGTTGGCGAACTTGCGGGACGATGTTCACCTCTACAGCCCGGAAAATACTCAAATACAATGTAAGAACTCTTTTTTAAGAGATTTTCTGATGAATGGAACAATTGATCTTGACGGTCTTTTTGCCTGCGACACGAGCAAGATTAAGTCTGCAAAAGGAGTATCCATAGCAATGTATGATGAAACAAGACACTGGCTAGATCCATGTACAAAGAATACAACACTACTTACAAGCACAATGAATTTGAATGATATACTTCAAAAGAGGTTAGAAGATACACGTGAAATGGTTCGATCATTACCTTTATCTCCAACAGAGGAACTCAGCCGTATGCAAGGAAAGTTTTGTGCTGCCATAATTGTCAATTTTTTCAAGGTCACAAATATTGCTGAATTCGTAAGGAATGGTAAAGAAATTTCTATCAAAGATGCATTTTTGATCACTGGTATGCACAAGAAATACGAGAAATTCTTCTTTGTGATGATAAGAGAACTCTATAGAAACCAACTGGTGAGAGCAACGGGTTGTGACAAATCGATCTGTTATTTAGATTCATTCAAATTTGAATGCGCCAATTTCTTTGAAGCTAATCCAGAAGTCATTGCTAACACGGCCATTGAGAAATATCCGTCCTGGGCTGACTGCTTCAGATTTCCCCTCTATTGTTCGCAATACTTTGAGAAGGTCCTGCTTGGTAAGATGAGCCCGCTATCCGTCATCTACCCTCAAGGAAATCTTAACTTCATGTATCAGTTTGACAAGCTCGGGGACTTACTTGGCGATGTTTACTACAACATGTACATGCAGATTATTGCCGAGTATGCAAAGCAGTTGTCGAATCAAGGGAAAAGTGTCAGAGTTCTAGAGGTTGGTGCTGGTGTAGGCCATGTTACAAGACAGCTATTACCAAAAATGAAAGACATTCCAAATATTGAATACTGGTTTACAGACCTTGGGAAGGCGTTTGTAGAACACGCAAAAACTCTATTTCCAGAATATCTTCACATGATGAAATTATCCACCTTTGATATAACGAAGAATGCTCCAAAGCAAGGAATTCTAGGATCCTTTGACATCGTCATTTCCTACAACGTTATTCATACGACAGAGAGCATAATGACATCAGTCGTTAATCTAAAATCCTGTCTCAGCGAGGAAGGCACTCTCTTTATCGTGGAAAGTGCACGAAATGACACGTGGGCAACCCTTGCATGGGGACTACTAGATGGTTGGTGGTATTTCAAGGACTATGAACTTAGACCATCTGAGCCAATGTTGGAGCCGGATAAATGGGAATCCGTTTTAAAAGATATCGGCTTTGGCTCCATACATGCGTGTCCTGTAAACAAGGACGAGCGCAAGCACGTTGAAAAATGTTTGTTTGTATGTAGCAACAAACAACTAGAACCAGCAGAGGCCTTGCATCCAGCTTGGTGGGAGACCGACGCTCACAAATTTGACCCTTACAAAGAGTACAGTGAAGATGCAGAAGACGTAAAGTGCACTGATTCAGAAGTTAACGTTCAAGATAATGAAAAAGCTGTTTACCAAGAACTTAAAATTATTTGGTTGCAGTTGCTTGGAATTGACAATATCAATTCCGATGACGACTTCAACTCCCTTGGTGGAGAATCTTTGCTGGCGATTCAAATGATCAGACTCGTGCGTCAACGTATAGGCTTCCAGTTAGAAATTGCTGATACATTTGGCTATCCGACTCTTGGTAGTCTTGCTATTTTCATTGCTCATAACTTGGCAGACAAACCAGTCACAGAGTCAAAAGAATCCCATGAACAAAGCGGAGCTGTCTCTACAGAAGCATCCAAACCAAATAATGGAGTGGACACCAAATTTTCTCAAGAAGACCATGCAACTGAGGTTTTTGGTGTGAGACCAGATGAACGCTTGTGCCATTTCAGAGAACTGAAGGAGCGAAAAACAATGATCATGTTTCCTGGTCAAGGAGCACAAAAGAGGGACATGTGTATGTCTATGAAGAATTCTTCGGAAGCATGTGCAGTATTTTCTCGAGCTGAGCAAATACTCGGTTATAATGTATTGGAATTGTTTTTGAGTGATAATACACTGGAAATTAAAGAAAAACTAAACTCTACGGAGTTTGTCCAAGTCTCGCTCTTTCTGAGCTGTATCGCTAAAATAGAACAACTGAAAGTTGAAAGACCAGGACTCATGAATGAAATTATTTGCATCGCTGGACTGAGTGTAGGTGAATTTGCAGCTCTAGTTTATGCGGGCGTCATTAGCTTCGAAGATGCTTTAAAGCTAGTGCAAGAACGAGGCAAAGCGATGGATAAAGAGATCAAATTGACAGCAACCGGTATGATTAGTGTATTGGGGCCTGTGTGTAGTGAACTTGAGCTATACCTCAAAGACTATTTTCCAAACATGACAATATCTACTTACCTGGCTGATAACCAACACACTGTGGCTGGGACAGAAGAAGATTGTCTTTCTCTTGTGGAAGCATTATCCTTAGAAGAAAAAAAATTGAGTGTAATTGACGCCAGAAAGCTTCGAGTTGCTGGTGGGTTTCATTCTGCATTTATGAAAAACGTTGAAAAGACGATAACTCCTTTGATACAAAAAGTTAAATTCTCTAAGCCGGCAATTCCAGTTATCATGAATGTGAATGCAGAGGTAGTTGAAGATCCACAAGAAATCCAGACCTTGGTTTGCCAACAGCTCGTTTCCCCTGTTCAGTGGAGGAAGACGATCCTCAAAGCTTACGAGTTAGGAGTTCGAAACTTTGTCGAGGTTGCACCGGCTCGTGTACTTTCATCAATTGTGCAAAACAGAATCGAAGAGTGTAGAAACTGTACTACTGAAATGATAAAAGTATAAAGTCGAATTGTACACATGCTGCTGTAGTTCTTAAAAAAACCTGCCATAACTAATAATATGACTGTGCCATGTAGGTCATGTAGTAGCAAAAAATTGCTGAGCCGCGTATATAATGACTTGCTTACTTTATAGGTTAATTTTAAATAACGTTGTCATAGTCTCAAAACAACGCTATTACCTGAGCAAATATACTGATATACTGAAAACTTATAGGTTTAAGCCGCCGATACACGCTGCAATATTCTCTGCAGTGTTAGGGATTTTGTTGGAGCGAAATTGCAGCTTCTATCATGTCTCGCAACAACGGCGGCAACGATTTCTTGCAACAAAAAATTTGTTGCAAAAAGTTCAAAAGTTTGAACTTTTCTCTGCAATATTTTGAACATTGCGCGAATGTTGAAGCGTTTATCAAAGATATGGTAGACGCTGAAATTTTTCTTTGCAACAAAACCTAAAATTGCAGAGAAAAACTTGCAGCGTGTATCGGCGGCTTTAGAGCAGGTTTTAACGTTTAGAGCTCGATTGTAAGACTAGTTCTAGAAACTGATCATTTTCCATACATCGTTTAAAAGCATTTAATCGAGGATGTGTTTGACCTGTGACCGATTTATGGAATGTGATGAATAGTAATCACCTTCGCCTTAGGAATCATTGAAACTATATATAGTGGTCTGATTATAAGACTAGGCTTAGATTTAATACATTTTAATAGGCTCGAACTACATATCATAAAGGTTTTATGCTTTAAGTGTAAGTGCACATGTATGAGGAAAATAAGATTCAAAAGTTTATATAGTGGTCTGATTATAATACTAGGTTTAGATTTAATAGATTTTAATAGGCTCGACTACATATCATAAAGGTTTTATGCTTTAAGTGTAAGTGCACATGTATGAGGAAAATAAGATTCAAAAGTTTATATA
>WUAP02026680.1:0-19262 GCA_015163945.2 Stichodactyla helianthus | reverse complement strand
CAAGTTAAAGTTTATGCAAATGAAGACGATTCTATATCAGATATAAAAACTCCTTCATGGTCCCTGATTTCTATTGTTTGGCTCATTAATTATTCATGAGATTTTTAAATGCTTATAACTCTGCAAGGATTCATCATTTTTTGAAACAGTGCACATTTATCATATCCATTATAATGGTCTTTCATGTGCAGACAAAATATTTTCTCAATTCATTAAGCTTTTGGTTTATGCAAATTAGTGAAAGCCTGATTATTGCATAAGGTCTATAGCTCTATATTTCTGTCCATTCTGCCCCAGGTTTTCATTACTATTAGACCTTCATTATAGCTGTTCATACATTTCCATATTGTTATCCATAGTTGGACACACCCTGACATGCTCTTTGAGCAATTTTCATATCCCTTAAATTACAAAGGTAATCTGTAGGATTTACAGGAATTATTTTGTCCAGTCAGAGTTATTCTGGAATCTTTGCACTTTTTCTTAAACTAAAGTAGACTAGTTTGTTAAAGTAAATAAAAGTAAAATTATAGCAAAGAAAAAATCTATCAATAAGCTCAAAGAATTTACAGAAGGAAACAAAGTTCGATGTAAAATTTTGTTTTATTTTTGAGGAGAAAATTTATAGTCAAAGGACATGAAGCACGCCCCCTAGACTGCATTAATGATTTCATTACTCGAATATTGAGTTGATTTTTCACTTTGAATTTTAATTACCGGTAATAAAACGGAAGACTCATGAATTCAAAATTGAATTTTAATCAAGCATGCAAACGTTGTACTGGCCTTTCTGTGGAGTTTTCCTACCTATTTATGGCACTCATTAAAGAATACAATCAAAATGTGATTAGAAAATAGATTTGAGTTTTGGAGTCTTGAGTTCTATTAATGAAAACTCAGGTCAGATAATCAACTAAACATTCAAATAATGAAATTATTAATGCAGTCTAGAGGGGCACACTTCATGTCCTTTGACTGTAACAGGAATTGTTGACTTTCAGAAGCTGTGAGTATAAATGGAATGAAAATCCCTCAGTCCAAAAAGGTTTGTGACCGTGTTGCATAATTTGAAGAAAATAGAGGTAAACAATAAGTATCCTGCTATTTTTGTTGTACATGGTTTGGAGGAGCTTTCACTACTTCTTCTTTGTGATAGTTGTACTGGAGAAACAAAAAAGAGTTACAAAATGTTATTTTCAGTGAGAAATGTCTATGAACAAAAATACTTAATGGAAAGTATTGTTTAATATCCACAGTTCACCCTATCCTAAGAGGGGATTAGTAAGTAAGGGAGATCAATATCCATGCAAAAACATTATTACTGACCCAACAGAGAATGTATTTCCACCACCACTGAGAATTAGATAAGGAGACTGTGCTTCTTTCTGTTTTTCCTTGAGAAGAGCAGCTGTGTTGAGTGGGGTATCCACTGAGCTCATTTTTTGCATAGCCTGGATAAATAAAAGATCCTCATTGAAAATGATGCTCAGATTTCACATTTCAATCTACATAATAAATGTAACTTACTACGTCTTCTTGGACTTTCTTGGTGCGTTTCTCAGTCTTCATTTTTGCAGGCATCTTTCCATGGAAACGATGTGACAGATAACGGAATGCCTGAGGATTAGACATACAGTAGTGCAATGAAACCATAACTCCTGCCAGCTTGGTGATAGTTAGCATTTTGGGTGCATGGGCATTGATATGCCACAGTTTGACAAGCATTTTATGAGAATGGTACATGCACTGGCTTTCAAAAGGACACACAGATTGAAGTAGATCAATTAGGGTACCCTTTTAGAGAAACCCAAAGTTTTCAAGGGCAATTGCCTAGGGGATGTCATGCAAATGCCTAGTTTCTTGTGACAACAAGTACAACAGGTACGATTCTGTGCCTGCACGAAAATCTTAATTATGGTCAAAATATTCAGCAATGCATACTAAAAGGACAATAATAATGCCAACTGTTGTACATCCTTATTACCTCTTTGGGTGTCATCTGACGTCCATGTTCATCTACATAGTCCAGTTTGATATTTGGTTTATAGCCTTCTTTTTCAACCCTGTATCTGTCCTTGTCTCTATCATAATCCCGGTCTCTGTTGAATCAAAAAGATTTAATTCAGAATATAATATAACAGACAATCTCATAAATGCTTTATACATATGAAAGGCAACCAAGAAAGTAAGAAAATCAAGGGCAGTCTTAATGGTTATAAAATATACTAAAATTAAATCAAGTATTTGCAAAAAATAACACAGGTTCATTCTTACCTGCCAGATCGATTTCTGTCTTTGTCATCTCCTCTGGAAGAAAAAATAGCACTTTTTTGTACATCTTCTTTACAGTCATTATGGTCATCATCCTAAGCATCACCACAACAAGCCTTCACCATGACAAGCCATCATCAAACACCCTTTACCATCACAAGCCATCATCATTATCATTACCATCATTATCATTACCACCATCACAAGCCACTGTCACCACCACTTGACAACAAGCCATTGCTGCCATTGTTATCACCACCATCCCACCACTTCCATTAAGCGACCAGAAATAAAATAAATCATTGAGGTTAGTTTTTTCACCTCATTTTATCTTCATCAATGACACCAACAAATGGTAGTTCTGCCACAAACTTTTCTTCCTGTTTTGCCTTGCTGTGAGCATTCAAAAGACCTGTTAAAACCATTGAATGTGATATTAAACTGCAACACCTGAAAACCTATAGCCAGTGTCACATGAAAAAGGTTGAAGGTTGTTTCCACATTGTATCAGAAAAGCTACTCATATTTAACAAGGTCATACAGTATCTAAATGCAAAGACTGTGTTGTACAGATGCATCATTTGCAAGATATGCTGTGTTCTTAACATTCTAATTTATAGCAAACTAGTTAGTAACCTCAAACTAAATTAGATATAACATTAATGGTTCCATTATTTTGTACCAGCCGTACCTTTTTTAGTTGCCAGTTGTAAAGCAGCTGCCATTCCTGATCCAACAATTGGCTCCTCATCAAGGACATGGCTATCTTCCTCCTTCAACAAGAAAATCGTGTTGGGGATTAATACTTCCTTCTTGAACACAAGGTAAATGCTCTCTATCTGACTTCCTTGCATTCCAAATTGAGGCTCAACAAAAAGAATTTTCTTTATACTAAATCATGACCCCTCAAATTTTTTTTTGAGAAATCCTTCTTGTTGTTACACAACTTCTTGTATTCATCAGCTCATTCTACTTGGTGCCAAACCGACAAACCAACTTACCAAGAGGAAGATTTGAGGATGTACTCACCAGTTTTTCTGCATCCTGATTTTTCTTGTCATCTTGTGCCTTCACCCATTCCCACCCTCCCTGGGGTTCTTTATGTTCCCTATCAATATCCATTTGCCACTGAAGAAAATGAAATTGAGACATTTTTGTTACAATAATTTCTAAACAAAATATTTTATTTACTAGCATTATTTCCAATCTGGAATCCTAGTGAAACACACACACTGATTGGTTAATTCTGGGTTATGGGGTTATATTAATCAATAGCATATTATATATCATACCTCTGCTTCTATGTCTTCTTCCTCCTCCTCTTCCTCACGATTTCCTGATAATCCTAATGAAAAGAGTAAAACAAATCAGGGAATTTGACAAGATTCAACAGTCTTACAGATTAAGCAACAGCAACCTACATGTAAGAATTGCAGAGGCACACTCTCCCCCACCCCCTCCCCCTCCCCTCAATGTAATGATATCACACTGAACTCACTCAGATAGAGCTGTTTTGTATGAGTGACTTACAGGATCCAATGACAATGCATAGTTACACTGTACCATTATGGTAAAGTACAGTACAGTAAGTTACAATACTAAGAATTTGCCTTATAAAATTTGACACACAAAAAATTTGCCCTACTCTTACTAGCTTCTTACCATAGGTTGGGATCTCCCCAAGCGTCCGACAAAACTCTGATGTTGAATCTATTACAATAGATGCTCCTGTGGATTTAACCAAAATGACAACTTGAAATTTCTAAAATGATTTTGAAATCTGATTGACCAAGTGTTACAGACTTGTTTAAAGTTCTACTGGCTCAGACATGGTTGCTATATGGCAGTCGTATTCAGACATCAGGACTTGATCATGCTTTACTTGCTGATGTTTCTTTACTTCTTTGATTTATAAATCTTGGTCCTTATTAGCAACATAAGTATAGGCATAAAGCTCTGAGTCTGCATATGTTGCTCAGGCTTGTGCTTATGTCACTAGTGAGGACAAGGCTTAAGATATATTACCTTGTTTATCATCTGACATGTTTTGTTTAGGTACAGAAGCCAATACTTGTGCTACCTACACATTAGATGAGAAGTGAAGAGACAGTAATCAATACTAAATCACTTATTTATAAATGAACTCCACCATGGCTGGTCCCAAACCCGGATTGAGAAAGGAGGGTTGGATGAAGGGCCAGCAACCCTTCTCCATAAAAACTCAATTTGCTACAGAAACGGAGACAAGAGAACAATATGTGAACTTAGTCTTGACATCATGCCGGGTAAAAACCAGACTTTATAAAAGCTATGGTGATGATCGTGCTACAAGATAATGTACTGACCAGTCCTACCTTATCAGCACCTGACATATGGGAATCCTTTTTTATTTTTGCTCTTCTAGATCTAAAGAAACCAAACAGAATCATGTAATTATGCCCCCTATGTTATAAACCAATTAAGAAATCTTAAACAGGAGGCGTTAGTTAGCCACCATATTTCTCCTCACCTTCACATATGAAAATAAAATTTCTATTTTCTTAATTAATAAAGATCCTTTAAACTATTAAAGGAACTGTACTTGAATGCCCTAATGTGTATGGTATTTATCAATTTCTACATACCTTTGCAATGCAATTTCCAGTTCAAGCTGAGCATCATCATCTTCCAGAACGATGTTATCCTCTTGGGTATCTTGATGGAAAAAGGCTTCTGCAGATGAAGTGAAGAATTTAGTCAACTTGAAATCAATACAAAATTTTTGGTACTGATTGTTTTCTAATTTGAATTAATGGAAATTCATGGGACATGGTAAGGTCATGTTACAAAACAGTGGCAACATTCGTTGAACCAATGAACCATCCATCACAGCACTGCATGAGTTGAAATAATACACTAAATTCAATGTCAACTTACCTTCACTGTTCATCTCTATTGGTGCTATCTCCATGCTTTCTTCTCCAAGGTTTCCGTCATCTAGACCTTTTGATCTGGATTTCATTTTTCTTTATGATAAAACAATATTACTTTAAAACAATTCAAAATAGTGCTTTTACCTTCCTGGCAAGAAACCTACCGGGACCCATGATCATCACTGCTTGCCATCAAACCAGAAGTAATGTTTTCCAAGTCATCCACCTGTCATCATTTAAAAAAATACTGACTAAATGTACAACTCATCATTATGTAAAACAGTATCACATGCATTAAGTTACATCTATATTAAAACAGATAACTACGAGATAATAAATACTTATACTCTGGTAATTCTCACACAATTTTAAGATTTTGTAGCAGTTTTACCTTCAATGATTCCCTTTTTCTTACTTTCCTTCTCTTTTTAGGCTTTTTGAATTTGACCTTTAATGAAAAAAAGAATGCCTAATTCAGTCAGTAGAAGTGTGAAAGAGTTGGAGGCAAGTTATTTATCAGTATTTTATTTCATTTGCTTTAAATTTTCAAATGTTTTTCTAAAATATCCTTTCTTCCTATATGAAAATTGAAAGTTTTTTCCTATCTGCCTTAGATTTTCCATACTTGACAAGAATTTCAGCACTTTACCATTTCCTCTTCTGTGTAGTATTCTGATGCCAGCTTTGGTTTTTCCATTTCAAGAGATACCTGTCAACAAAACACTTGGTTAAAAATTCAAACAGATGAAAGTACTAAAGTCAATCTTGTGTATAAACTATAAAAACCTACCATTTCATTTCTCAAGTTTGCTCTCATCTGGAAGAAGAAAAAAACAAGTGACAATTTTAGTGACATTTCATCTAACTCTTAAACTGATGTGACAGAGTGAAGAAAACGAAAACTAGGATGAATTT
The DNA here is from genome assembly GCA_015163945.2 of Stichodactyla helianthus. NCBI lineage: Eukaryota > Metazoa > Cnidaria > Anthozoa > Actiniaria > Stichodactylidae > Stichodactyla > Stichodactyla helianthus. The sequence goes on along the minus strand of WUAP02026680.1, from coordinate 13,164 downwards.
TCAGTAAGAAAAGGGAATTGTAGGGCAGAACAAACAAACAAACAAACAAAAAAACAAAAAAAGGAATGTGAAAGGCATGGACTTAGTAGAGCAGAACCAAGGCAGGAATTTTTAATGTACATCATAAGGCAGTGCCAGAGGCTTGGACCACCTTACCCTTTCCAGATCATCTTCCTTACTGGCATCAAAATTTCCCCCAGAGTCTTGAGAAAAATATGAAAGTTTGCAATTCATTAATTATGACACAGCATTTGTGGGACATTTTCAAGGCCATCAATATGAGAAATTCACGTCAAATTTGCATCATAAATGGTCTATTTTGGTAACATCTTGGGTGTATACATATTATCCTCCTTGATCAAGGCTTTTTATTCATGTTTTAGCACTTTTATTTTTTGTTTCACCCCCTCTTTTGCTACTACATTGTATAGACACTACACAAGGTAATCAAAGTTCCAGGACTGTATGCATATATATGAGAGCTGACTGTACAAAAAAAAGTCATGTAACTAGTAGAATAAGGCCTATTAAGCAAGAATAGCCTTATTATATCACAGGTAAATGACAGTAAATCACCATAATTGAATCATAAGTCCTACATTCACATCATCAAACATTACCATAATTATTTTTTATTGACTCACCAAGGGCAAATGATTTTTTCATAGCACCTTGAATTTCTTCATCATATTTTTCTAATACTCCTTTCATTTTGAACTAAAATGAATAAAGTATTTCAGTCCAATATCATTGAAAGACAAATGACAAATGCAATGTATTGTATGTAGATACAGTTAAGTTGTACAAGTGCAATTTCCTACCATTTCATTTTCATCTGGATTATCATAGGGTTGGTAATCTGACTTCTTTTTTCTCAGCTCAATGTTTTTGTCAGCCTAGAGTTTAACCAACATTGTCAGCATTTTCACAAAATAATGACACAGAGAATTATGTGCAATAGCAATAACAAACCAATAATAAACAAAGTGAGCAAAAGAGATCCATTTTTCTACGAACGTTTTTCTATGACATGAAATCTAAAGTAGAAGCTCTGGGCAGGGAGATAAATGCACAAATTGCCCTCAAGTGCATGTACCTTTTCTTTATCTTCCATATTGATATTATACAGTGTGTCGTCTTCTTCATCAAGAACACCTATTATATTCCAAGAGAAAAAACTGATGAAAGGCAAGGCCACCATAATTGATGTTACAGCAAATCCAATAATAGAGTTATTTTTACAAGAAGTTGCAGGAGTAGATCCAGGGGGTGATTAGGGTGAACATTTCACCCCCTTTTATTGAATTTAGACTTCACTTTAACATAATCTTCAAAATAGATCATTAAGAAAGTCAACCCCCACCCCTGCCCTCTTACAAATCCTGAATCTACATGACATTGTACGTTTGATTTTATCCATCAACTTAAAGACAGTATTAATACTTTATATGATCATGTGTCAAACAGGCTCAGGTTGATTGCCTATTTAAGAACTCTAAGTTGTGAAGTTGTTTGGCACATTATCGTAAAATTTTTTTAGGAAAAATGAAGTATTGCTATATAATTTTTGTCTTATATAAGTCATACCCTGATCTTTTAAGGTCAGTATTGTAGTTATTCCTTCCTGAAATAATGAATTATTTATTTTTAATCAAAAATAACGTAGAATAGTACAACTCAAATCATTCCATTCTGAAGCTACTGTATGTACATTATTTCAAAATGACATCTGCTAGTGTTATTACTTTGAAGTGCATTTGATCATGCTCCACTTTGAGTCCTCTGAGATCTTTAGATGAATATGACTAAGAGAAGAAACGAAATATTAATATTTATTTAATTTTTATGATCACTTATGGATAAACAGTACAACTATATACAAAATATGTACCTTTGATTTTGGACCAAATTCTTCTTTTATTAAATCTCCAATCCCAAACTCTTCATCCATCTCTGCCAGCATTTGAGCCTAAGTTTAAATCACAGGAGAATCAGCCATAACAATATTATTACAGCACAATATACAAAAAGTAAGATCACTTTAATGCATTTGCATACATTTGTGCATGAATTTTTGCTGACAAACGAACTTTTACATGCCTTTATTTGGTAAAACCAGACAACTTCTCATTGAAATGTATTGATTTAGACTGTAATGCACAAAAAAAAAAAAAAGTGCAAAAAAGTATGCAAATACATTAAAAGTGGTCCTACTTTAGTGTACAAGCTATAAATGAAAGTTGTTAACAAAAGCAAAAAATCACTACTGTTTGCTAGTGCAATTCTGCTCACACTTTCCCAGATATGCAACAACCATTGAAGCCCCTCACTGGTTCAGATTTTTTCAAAGTTATGAAGACTAGAAAGACTTGATTGATGTACATTTAAAGGCAGGGTATATCTAGGTACATTGTACTCTACTTGCCCTCTTCTCAGCCATTTCTTTTTCCTTTTCATTTTTTCGACTTTTTATCACCCAAGCAGCAGCACTATCATCATCACTCTCACTTTCGCCAAGAGTCTTCACTTTGCTAGAAAACAAAAAATCTCAACTAAAGTTCAGTTATGATTTTTCCTTGCACATAGAGTTATTGCACAGGAAAGATCACATCAACACATACAGTAGTTCTTTTCTAGGAAACAAAAATAAAACAAATTGCCATAAAAAAGAAAAAAAAAGAACATGGACGCAATGTAGAAAGACATACTTCAGTTTTTTATAGATTTTTCGCTTTTCTCTGATTTCTTCAAGTTTTCTTCTCATCTGAGAAATCAAAGTGTAACAGATCAATGCAAGATACTTGAACAATGTGACCAAGAGTTTCATAAAAAGTACTGTACATCAAATTGGACTAGATTGGCAATATTGGAACTATAGGCAAATCTTTGTTTACAATATTTTTCTCGTTAGCATAGGCAACCAAACTAACACTAAAACAACTCTAAATATTAAAAGAAAATTTGAAACTTATGGTTGGGTACTGACTTAGGGCAAGCTAAGTAAACTGTGCAGTATGCAGTAACACTGAAACGGCTTCCCACTAATATTGCATGAATCATCCAATTACAGTAACAGTGAAGTACAGGTATGAATTCAGTATCAGTCACACAGATTTAAAAAGAATTCTCTAACACTAACCTTTTCTTGTTCTTCTTTTTCTCTAATGTTGATAGCAGGAACATGCACATCCTCCAACAGTGAGGTCTTTTTCTCTGGAGAAAAGGGTAAGCTTTGATCAAACTGACACTATATTAATTGCACTCAACTCCATTTCCATGTAATTTAGGACTACTCTACATAGATGGTACATGACACACTGTAATTTCTATATAAAAAAATCTCACTTGCACCTGTACAATACATGAATTTTTACATTATTTTTACATATTAATATTTAATTACTGATAAACACATGTGGCATATTCCAAAATATGCTGCATGTGAAAGTGAATAACATTACACTGTTGAGGCTTTGGATTGTGAATATTACCTTCTGATTCTTCAGAGCCTTCATGAACTTGGAGTGGCTTTAATCCAAGTTTTATTCTCAATTTACTGCAAGACAATTACACTTTATTTATTAAGGGCTTATCACTGTCAATTCATTGACAGTTATGCACCTATCAGCTGCTTCCCTGACAGGTTGACCCCTGGGCTTACCAATGGGATTGAAAAATGTCAATAACAATCTTGATGATTTTCCCCAGGGGTGGGGAGTTGTCCTTTTCAAAGTCCCCTGAGGTTAGGGTTTTCCATGACCTTCAATCTCTGTCATTTTGCAGGAAAACAGGAAACAATTTCATCATATCCCCCACCCCAACTTACCAACTATAAAACAAAGTATTTTCCCAACCCCAAGGGCAATGTTTGCATCCAATAACCCTGTATTCTCCAACCTATCTCTGTGGTTAGCCCAGGGGTCAATCCCTGCTGATAGATGTGTTACTGTGAATAAATGAAGAAGTACATAGATACAACATTAAAAAAAGTTTTCTTACTTTGTTTCTTCAATGCTAAGAGAGACATCACCAGCACCAGTTCCTTGACTTTTTGGTGGCTCTGAAGTTACTGCAAGTTTATACTATCATTTGTATCGTATACTTACTGTAATCTGTATCTACACTCACAATCGCACCAAAGTTATTTAACTCAAAGTTAAGCACAACTGAAAGTTTCACAAATGGACATTGTATAATAATGACAATTTTTACCACAACTTTTAATAATTTCACTTTTGATTGGTTGATTGGAGTACGCACCATAGTTGATTAAACAGAAAATCTTAAGTAAGTAAGCTTATACCTGATAGTTCATCATTTCTTGATTCTTCCATAGCATATTGAAAGAGATCATCATCATCTTCATCCCTCGATTTCTTCCTTTCTGTCTCACTGTCTATGTCTTCCTTTCTTCTTTCATATCGTTCATCATGGTTGCGAGGAGACCTTGATCTCCTTCGTCTGTCTTTGTCTCTGTCGTGTCTTTTTTCTCTGTCTCGTTTCTTGTCGCGGTCTCGATCTCTGTCCTTGTCTTTATGCTTCTTTGAAGAGCCCATTTTTCTTACTATCCTTTATCTTTTCAGAGAAAAACTTATTTGTTTCTGTCATGTAATTTTTGAAGTTTGCTCGTTATTCCTTCGACGTTCTTTGTGTGGGAGCCATTAGAGCTTTGCAACCACGCGGTTAGTCCACAGGGAGCCCATACGAATTTTTTTTAAAAGGTTGCTAGATAAACTTGCGTGGGCTTTCTGTGTTTATGCAAAGAGAATTCTGGGACGGAAAATGGTTGCAAAGCCTTCTGGGTAAAAGATTTTCCGCCATTATTGCACCATGCCTCCTAAGAAGAAAGGTGGCGAACCAAGTAAAAAAAATGTAGAAAAAAAGAAAGAAAAAATTATCGAGGTAATACTTCTACACCGTGATTCGTTAGATATTCTTACGAGCTTACTAACTCTTCATCTGTTTTATCGCCAAGGACAAAACATTTGGATTAAAAAACAAGAAGGGCAAGAAGCAACAAGAATTCGTAAAACAGGTCACTCAACAGGTTCGTGAAGGATTTGGCCTTGTAAATTTAGTTGAAAGTCAGCCGGTCTTTCTTGAATTTAACATCGAAGGCCTTGTTCTTTGTGTAGGTCAAATATGGAGGAAATCCTTCTTCTAGAAAGGTGAGAATTCGATATCAGAAAATAGTAATAAAAGTCACGTGGACAGTTTGTTTTCACCGATTTGTATTTGTTTTTATAATTTTTACTTTGTATTCAATAGATTTATCATATGGTGTTCCCTTATTGAAATATGGTGAAATTCTATGTTACCAATACGGTATTTTCACTTTTGTAAAATTAGTGAGTAAATTAGCCTTCATGAAGTTAGCTAATACATGCTTAACTAAACTATGCCATTGATACTCATCACGCTCTGTGAGACAGAAAGAATAATATGTTCAAGGTGACTTGTTTTCTATTTCATAATGTTCCAAATTATAATTGAATCGTTTGTTTATTATAAATGCATTCTTTATTCTTGTGTGTACAATGTCATTTGTGTTATCCACAAAGGGTACGCTTCCTTCTAAAATTTAACTATTCTTATTTTTCAATACTCCTATAACTAGTTGTATAACAATTTTTGTTATATAGCTATGGATTTTTCTGATATAATGAATGTTGTCATTGGCTGAAAGATAATCACGTGGTATTAACTAAATCTAAATGTATCCTGAGCAGGAAATAATAACTTATTTCCCGGTTGGGATACAAGTAGCATGTGAAAAGGAAACTTAAAATAAACCAGCACACAGCTCAGTGCACATGATCAGAGCATGATTAATCCTGTGGCATGATATCTTGCACGAATCAGAAACAAGAAAGCCAATGAAAACCGCTTCAGATTCCAGAGTCTAGAACTTTTGTTTACTTTTCGCTTACCCACTGAATAAATTCTTTTTATTTTCTAAATTGGCTGGGGATCATTTCTCTGTTGCTATATAACAAAATACTTACCGTATTTACTCAATTAGATGCCACAGTGTTTATTAAATTTTTCACAACTCTGCTGCAGCGTTTATTTGGGGCCGGCGTTTATTTGAGGGTGGCATTTTATTTCAAAATTACTTTATTCAAACAAGATTTTACAATAATTACCCATAGCAAATACTGTACAATCATAACAATGTGAACTGAAATTTAAAAAAAGAATATTATTTCTTGCCTAGTTTTTGCTTGTTAGTGCACATCATTGCAACCAATCTCCCTCGGCCAAGCAAACCAAAGGCAGTGCAGACAGTGACCAAGGAAAATAGAGGGACTGCTTGTAGTCTATATCATGCATGCAAAGAAATGCTGCACTATAGATGCAGCATCTATTTGGGGGTGGCGTTTATTGGTGTTTTCAGTCTCAGCTGTGGCGTTTATTTGAGGGTGGTGTCTAATCGAGTAAATATGGTAACGTCCGATCCCTTGGGAAGCAGTTAATTTTGTTTTCCCTCGAGTCTTGATGTTTCAAACTAACTGTTTCCCTCGAGATCAGACATTAAGTGTACAATATTCCCCCCCATATGTTTATGGCATCTATTTGTCTTCCTTTTTAATAGCTCATGCAAGACCAAGAGAAGGTATTATTAAAACTGTTCCAATCAATAAATTATATTGATAAATCTTCTCACACTCATCAATTTTCTGTTTAACTGACTAATTCCCATACATCGGTTCACTGGTCAAACACAAAGAACTAATCTAATGTTTTCCAAATGACTACAAAAGAAATGGGGGTTGAAGACAGTCTATACAGGAGCAGAAGACCCTAGCTACAGTAGCTCCCCTAGGAACTACCGCCCAAACACACACACACACTTGCTCCAAAATATCCTTAGAAATAGAAATAGAAAATTTTATCCCTTCAAAATCAACAGCATCCTTCTCCTAATAGAACCCTAAAAATATGAGGAAACATTGCTGGGATTATGAGGCCCATTACAATATTATTATCATTAACAATTATACTTGTTTTCCTAAACTGACCATAGTTATGCTAATAAAGTATAGCTATTCTAATACAGTAACATCTTGTAATGTTTCCTGGTCTTGTGCACTTTATCATGGTTTGCACAAGCCTTGAAAAGTCCTTGAAAATGTGTTGAGTCCTTGAATACTCCTTGAATTTGAGAATTCGATATTTGTTCTTGAAAAGTCCTGGAATTTTTTCAGTTTCTCCTTGAATATTCCAATTTGACCTTGAATTTTTTGGCTTCTGTTGGCATAATTCTTAGTCAGCTCCAAAAGAAGATAATTCTTAGTCATCAGTCACAGTTCTTGTAACAAAAACTCCAGTGTCAGGACTTGTCTTCTCACTATTTTTAAAATGGCAGAAAACCCTGGAATGAGTTTCTCTAGTTCCCAGTGTCTCATGGGTAATTTTCAAGATGGTGAATGTGTGGCTCCTTGGTATTTAGGGCCTTTCATTATGAAATCAATTGGAAAATAGTCCTTGAAAAAAAAAAACCAAAGTCCTTGAAAAGTCCTGGAATTTTTTCATTGAACTTCTGTATGAACCATGTTTATACATGTTGTATATGTTTGTTGTTATCCTAAATATTTGTGCTTATTTAAAACCATTAGAAAAAACAGGAGAATGAAGCAAAAAAGAAAGAAAAGGAAGAAGCTAACAAACTTTTCAGACCAGTAACACAGAAGGTCTCAGCTGGTAAGCTCTCTCAGTATCTGAATAAATCATGCAACACATTCAAAAACTAGGTGCTTTTTTCCATATTTATATATTTTAAGGATAAATATTGTTGGGAGGGATATTTTTAATGCTCTAAGTTCCTGGAATGGGAGCCTCATCTGAAAGGTTGACAAGCTTCAAATATATTTATAAAATTTTATAAAATAGCTACAATTCAATATATTTTCTGTTTTTCTGGTTACTGAAAAACCATGTGATCTATACTATCATAGAAGGCAACTTTCTGATCCATCATATTACAATCATTTACAAAAACTTTAGGATGTCAGATATACTTGAGATGTTGGAAAAAAGACTCAAAAAGAACTTTTGTGTTTTCCCAGTATCCTTCCTCTTGATAAAACAGCCATAGAGCATGGAAAGGCCTTTCATAATGCTTAAAAAGAAAATTTACCTACAGTATACTGCAGTTTGGTACTATACCTACAGCAGAGTGGTTTTTACATGAGTACAGAAACTCATAAAAGGGTTTCATTCCCCTTGTGAGCTTCTGATGACTACAACTATAAATTTGACCATATTATAGCTGTATATACAACAATTTTGTAGCCATAACCATGCATTGTGATTGAATAATTTACCTGTAAAGGAAAACCATTCTCAAGGTTTGTGCACCCATTCTATGCTACATGTATTAACTGTTTGTGCTTTAAATCAGTATGGCAAGTTTTCAACATAATATACAAAAACTGCTTGAATTCACCTACATTGTACAATGTACATGCATTCAGGGCTCAGAATAATAGCTGGTCAAAGGATAATTTCTGGTCAAAATTGGCACTTGCCAGACCAAATTCCTCTTAGGCCAGTCTTCTTGACTGGTCATACTGACTAGCCAAATGTTGGTCCATGACCAGCCAGAAAGGAAGTACAGTATGTCCAAGCTAAAATTAATGTGGGTGGTTATCATCTCTTTCACATTAACCAGCCATTATTTTGAGCCCTGGAATTTGTACCAGTATTTAATGTGGTTTGAATCTGTTTTAAGGGGCTGATCCAGGATCTGTGGTGTGTGCTTTCTTCAAACAAGGACAGTGCTCCAAGGGTGACAAATGTAAATTTTCCCATGATTTGAGTCTGGACAGAAAGGGTGAGAAAAGGAGCATATATGTGGACAAAAGAGATGCTGAAGAAGATCTAAAAAATGGTAAGATATAGTGGTACTGGAATAGAATCTCTTAATTTCATGCATGTAGACAGGAATGAACCAGATACTGCACATTGTAATACAACACAATGGTGAACAATCAAATAAACAATACTAGCTGAAGCTTCTCTTTGTATCAGGACAAGAAGTTGCTTTTTCAGTATAATAGAGAAAGTTTCTACATTTTTGGTCTTTTTATAGGAATTTCCTAATTTTGATTTAGAAAATTATTTCTTAAGAAAATAAAGTGTATGTTGGCTCTTGTTTAATCATTTTCGTTTTTGCTTAGATACAATGGACAAATGGGATCAGCAAAAACTAGAAGAAGTCATTGAGAAAAAGCATGGAGTTAAAGAAAAGTGCATGCCGAAAACTGACATTGTAAGGCATTCCATTACAGCTTGGAGATGTGTTCTGTTACTTGACATAATTGTGTATTTGTAATTTAATACTCAATTTATTATATTCATGCAAATTCTTTATTCCTAAAGAAATGTGTTTTGCACACAGTTATGGTACTTGCTCATGCCCTTGCCCATATGGGTGTTGTACACAGCAAATGTGTCAGCTTCTAATTAGTTGTAAATGTTGAGCTTGCATTTTGGGTTCGGTCATTTGAGCCATGTGTGCTTAATATGTGAGTAGAAGTTGTTTGATGTGTTGTTCTCTCGGAGGGATTTTCAGAAAAATTAACATACAATATGAACAGGGCTCGACACTAACATATATCTACTAGTCTCAGACTAGTGAATGTTTGCTGTGGATGTAATAATGGGGAACCACACAGGTGTAGAGCATAAGCAAAAACTGACTTTGGATTCGGATAAGCACCTAGTATTTTACAAGTATTGACACATGATATTCTATTAATCAAATTACACTTAGCGATAATGTGGTTTTATGATGGTAATGATCGGTTGTCAACAGATTACTACATTTCTCCCCCTAAGTCTGTTTATAATCCCAATGTCTTTCATTTTAACTATGAAGCTAATTTTACCAGTTCAAATCTATATATAAACTTCAAAGTCTTTGAAACATTCAGGTAGTTCCCCACAATAGACAGACATCTTCAACACTTAACTCTGTTTTCTGGTTAGCAGAAGCCTTTAACCCTTGGAATGTTGAAGGCCATCCTTCTAGTGTAAGGCGTAGAACTTGCAATAGAATGGGGTCTCTTTCTGTCCATTCTTTAAGGTCATGACTGTTTACCATTGTACTCTCAAAATGTTCTATTAATAACACAGTTTCTCCTGGCTGTGGTACATTCACAGGTGTTACCGGTAATGGTAGCCTGCTCAAGGCATCAGCATTACTGTTCGATGCGCTGGCCTTGTAGGATATCTTGTATTTATATACTGCCAGGATGAGAGCCCATCTCTGAATTCAAGGGGCTGCTTGCGGTGCTATTTCTTTCTGTTCACTTAGTAGTCCTTCCAGTGGTTTGTAATCCATCTTGATTGTAAATTTGTGTCTATAAAAGTACTGATGGAATTTCTTTACTCCAAAAATCACTGCAAGTGCCTCCTTTTCAATGGTAGAATAGTTTCTTTCAGCTGAGTTCAAAGCCCTTGAAACGTAACCGATTGGTGGCTCACTCCCGTCATCCATTTGGTGTGACAAAATGGCTCCAATCCCATTCCAGTCCACAAACGCTCAAGAAAATCGCACGTCTTTTGTCCGCATTCTTGATTTAGTTTGCCAAGAAGTACTGCTCTAGGCGTTCCACGTACTGTCCAAAGTTTGGTTTCTTTGTATTCACCAATCTGACCATTATTTACTGATGTTGTGTTTTTTTCTCTTGCTTAGGTTTGTAAATACTTTCTTGAGGCTTTAGACAAAAATCTGTATGGCTGGTTCTGGTCATGTCCTAATGGTGATAAATGTATATACAGACATGCTCTTCCTCCTGGTTTTGTACTGAAAAAGAAGGAGGCCAAGGAAGTAAAGGAGGAGATTTCTATAGATGAATTTATTGAGTCAGAGGTAAGCCTTTGCAGTCCCTATATTATGTACATGTACATCCTCAAAAGTTATGAAAATAATGTGATGTAAGGACAACTGCTTTTTCATAACTGTGGTAAACTTTGGCACAGCTTACTTTGCTTCAAATTTAATGGAATTCTAAGTTTTGCTGGACATTTCCCCCAGATTGATCAATTATATAATCCTAGTTATCTCATTGCTAGTAATAACTGCACGCAAATTTGAAGGATTCCCTGATTACAAATTATCCTTATGCCTGACTTGCAATAATATGCAGAGGGTGAATGATAAATCCTCCTTATTTTGTTTTACAGAGAATGAAACTTGGTCCTAATTTAACAAAAGTTACATTAGAAACATTCTTAACATGGAAACAGAGAAAGGTTAGTCTCAAAATAATCTAATTGGCAAATTGCACTGTTCATTGCAAAGTCTCTGTTTTACAAAATTTTTGCCATCTATAATCAGCAAGAGCTTGAACAGTGGCATGAACAGTGGTAATTTACAGTATATACATTTGTACCTTTTCACAAATTCTAGTTATCAAAACAAGCAACAGAAACATTGTGCACTTCATTGTTACTGACAACAAAATTGTTGATACCTGGCAGCCAATCAGAAAAGATTTGTTATTAACAATTATAAAAGCTGTAACTATGCAGAAACTTAACATTTTTACCAATATATCCATTTACAGAGAAAAGATTTTCAAGCTCATAAAAGTAGTCCATCCACGTCAGTTCACATACATTTTAAAGTAACACAAAATAACTAATTCATTTCTGAGACTGTATGTATCTTATTTTTTCTTGGGCGAATAAAGGTTTGTGTTAGTGGTGCTAACTTGTAGTTAACATTATAGTTATTATACATGTATAATTGTAGTTAAAAGAAAAGAAAGAAGCATTTGCAAAAGAACAAGAGAAAAAGAAAGACGAATTCAAGGCAGGCAGAATTGTTGGAAAGGTTGGTGAAAAAAGAAATCAGGCTTCTTGTGCGCTCTGAAAGATTTAGCAAATATATCCATAATTTGTTAATGACAGTCTTCAACAAGTTGATGGAGTCAGATCCATAAACATGTAAATACAAATGACTGGAAGGGGGCATGTCTTGGTAGTTTGCAGATTACATGTAGTCATGATTACATCATGGCTAGTAAATTTTAAGTCTTTGTAGTCTAAGGGAGGGCTAGTAATTTAAAGGCCATGCACTGGGAGCATTTTCATAAAGATCTTTCATACTCTGTACTTTGTCCAAATGTGTATTCCTTCATAATAATATTTTATCAGAGTTCAAGCTGATTAACTGACTAAAGAAAGTACAGCATTTTGGTGGTTGGACAACTTTGCCATCATGGAGAGACAATCTATTCTCAAGATGAAGTTATGGCTTGTAAAAATATTTATATTCAAAAAACCCAAAATTATAACTCCCCCTACAGGTCAGTGGCAGAGAAGTGTTTCAGTTTAAACCTGAATTGGTTGGTGCTGATGCTGATGATGATGAAGAAACAGAAGATATCAGTATATACAGACGGAAGGTAATATTAAATAGTATAGTGCTGTTTAAGAAAACATAAGTGGGAAGCTAGGGTGGCCTAGAGATGAGAGCACTGGCCTTTCTGTGATGTCAGTGGTCACAGGTTTGATTCCTGGACTTGGTGGTCAATGTGAGAAGAGTTATTTGTTGGTTTCTCCCTTACTTCAAGGGTTTTCTGCAAGTTCTGGTTTTCCTCCCCAATCAAAATCAACACGATTTAGATCCAAGCTGTCCCCCATGGTCAAATATGGGTCATATGGTGGCTTCATGTTGTGCTATGTATACCTTCAACCTGACTGCATAGAACTGTGTCCTTTGTAATTCAGCATCACAGCTGCAAGGAAGGAGGATTAGTCTCCCCAAATTATTAGATTTAATTCTGGGATCTCTGTTAATTTCTTAAGTTTTTTGTCTTTCTTTCTTTCTTTCTTTTTTTTTTTTGAATCTAGGATGATGATGATGATGATGATACAAATGTTGTTGATGTCACTGCTGAAGCATTAGCTGCAGCTGCTAAGGAAGCAGATGGAACTGGAACAATGAACAATAAAGAGCGAAACGAAAATACTGAAGATATTAAAAATGTAAGTTGCAGTAAACAATTCATGAATAATTAATAAGCAAAACACAAATAGAAATCACTGACCATGGGAGGAGGTTGTAATTCAAATACAAAATCGTCTTCATTTGCATAAACTTTAACTTGGATTTTCTCAGCCAAACTTGATTCATTTTGAAAAAAATCA
>WUAP02026679.1:0-34621 GCA_015163945.2 Stichodactyla helianthus | reverse complement strand
CTAGGGGTACAGAGGCGGATTTAGGGGTGGTGACGGGGGTGACTATTCACCCCCTTTTTTGCCAGTAAAATCTACTTTTTTAATCAAATTTGATTTCAGAATTTTAGAAATATATATGTTTTAAATGTTTTCATTTTTTTTAATATTCCGATGTTTTTTTAAGTTGTCTCATTTAAGATGTCTCATCACGAATCACATGGAACCCCTTCCACACCGTACATATAATAGTGAACAGTAACACTCTTAAGATTTCAGTCGCCCCCCTTTCAAAAATCCTGGATCTGCCTTTGGGGTATCCCACAACCTGAACTTGGAGAATCTAGTACTGTAACAACAAACAAACAAGATTAAGAACATCTTTGTTTTTATTACATAACATAAGCATATCAATTGTTTCTATCCATAATCATAATAGAAACTATCTTATTCCTGAAAGAAAAAACTAAGCTTAATTAAATGGAAACTTTTTAGCTGTCGACTTTCTACTTGTTGAAAAATATCTTACAAAATCAAAATCTTCATGATTATATTAATATAAGATTATCTTCAACTATCCAGGACATCTCTTAAGACATTTGGAATAAGAAAATCTGATTGGCCTCCATCAAATCCCTTTGTTGTTTCTATAAACTTCTGGAAAGATTCTGCAACCGATTTAAGCCTTTCCTCAATTTTCAGCTTTGATTGTTTTAATCTTTCCATTTCACCTGCTATCTTGTTTTTGTCTTCTTTCGCAATTTCTATTTTTCTTTCCATATCCTTGAGCTCATTTTCATGTTTTATACACAGTTCATTTATTTTCTCTTCACTTTCCCTTTTGCATTTTCTTTCCATTTCACTAACAGCCTCTTTTTCTTCAGATTTAAGTCTTTCCTTCAAAGATTTAAGTGATTGCTTGAAATAGATAACAACAAAAACACATATTTAATAAATATCACAATTATTCATTGCATTTGGTGAACTATATTCACTTGAACAAATTCCCCTGACATTTATTTAAGGCCGGGATTACACGGTACCGGACGAATTTTTGACCGTTCAAAAAGTCGACCAGTACATACCGTTTACACCAGTTTACACGGAGCCGTCTCTTTAATTGCACAAAAGATCACTGTACGAATTTTTATCCGGATAGCGTGGTCCCGTGTAAACGGAAGGCCTAAAAGTACAACTTTTTGAACGGTCAAAAATTCGTCCGGTACCGTAAAATCCCAGCCTAAAACTTGGCCTCATAAACCTGGCATTAAATCAAACCTGTCATTTATTGTGGACCCAGCGTTTATTTACTACAATTTTTTAGGTGACACCATGGGCTATAGTCCATGTCTTTTCGGTCCAAATTAGTCAAAAATGGCTTATTTTTGACTAATATGGGCTAAAATAGCATGGAGAATAGCCCATGGTTTTGATGGATTTTGTACCATTTTAACACCTTTTGGAAAAATATTATTTGGCCATATAAAATGGCCTTTTACCAGGAAATAAATAATTCCTATTATTCCAAAAGGTGTTAAAATGGTCCAAAATCCACCAAACCCATGGACTATTATTAGTCATGCATTTTGGCCCAGATTGACTGAAAATGGTCAATAGACAATTTATATCATATGGCCCAAAATCCATCAAAACCATGGGCTATACTGTAGTCAAAATGGAAATTCAACGTAAGTACTAGTAGAGTCTTCAAATCTCTTTCCAATGGTCCTACATGAAGAAGGTACTGTATGTGTATGTTTTCCAGAAAAATATTATCATTGCCCTGTTAATTATCTTACCTGTTTCTCTTTTTCAGCATTTATAATTATTTTTTTCCTCTTATCTTCTTCTTCAGCTTGGATTTGTTGTATATTATTTTCAGCAAGGGATTTCCCCTCTTCCTTTGCTGCTTTCATGGCTTCTGTTTTTTCTTGTTCAAAACCAATTCTTGCTTGTTCAAGAGCCCATAATAACCTCGCTTCTCCCTCTTCCTTTTCTTGTTGTACTTGTTGGACTGCTAGTTTCTTCATCAAAGCTTCAATCCTTTTGGACTCAGCTTTGACAGCCTTTTCCTAGATCAAAAACAAGTTGTTTAGTCACATGCTATGATAGACAGATGTACGTGTAAGCCACTGATTAATTTTCATAGGAAGCATGGGTAGTTACTTTTTTCTCAGTGTTGTGGTCATGGGTTTGATACTCAGACTCATTATCATATATTGTGTGAGTAGAGTGTTTGTTGGTCTTCTTCTGTGGTTTCATTTTCACCCCAACTGCTTTAAGTCACAATAAAGCAAGATTGAAGAAGCACAATAGCAAGAATGCATGTTGACAGGGATCATTTATTGTCTATCGGTGGGATGGATGAAAAAATGGATGCTCTAAATATTTTTTGCTAAACATTATGCAGATAAAACTATTGGGGGCCCCAGGAGGAGGGATTATTAAAAATATATTTGTCTATACACCTCCTTGGCTTAGGCGTATTTTTTTTCCATTTCAGATCATGTATCATTCCCTTGGGTTTTATCTCTGTTTCTCAGAGATGCTTGAGAAGATACATCAATATGGATGGGTTGCATGGGTGCGTGGTGTATGCTGCAGGGGCATAGCCAGGATTTTCAGAAGGGGGGCCCCAAATTAAAAAACTGCCATTTTGTTTGAGCCTCCCGAAAGGCTGAAACAAAAAAAAAAGGGGGACTTCAAAAAGCTGGCATTTCATTTGACCCCTCCGAAATACTAAAACAACAACAAAAAATTTTCCATATAAATTCTGAAAAGCTGCCATTTTGTTGCCACATAATGGGGAGGGGCCTCTGGTCCTCTTGGTCCCCCCTGTCTACACCCCTGCACTGTTATTGCATTGCCTCTAACCGCTGTGAGTCCAACAGCTCAGGTCACTGGTTTGAGCCTTGTGGATGTCACATGTGAGTAGAGTTTGTTAGATGTGTTGTTCTCTCCCTTGTCACGAGGGTTTTTCTCCAGGTTCTCAGGTTTTCTTTCCCCCATAAAAATCAACATGTGAGTTGAGTGTTGTGTGCTGTAAATATTGGCCTCATGGAAGAGCCCCCCCACCCCACCCCCATGGGGAGTGATGGTTGTAAAATATATGTACCTGAAACAAAAAATCTTATTCCCAAGAGGATGAGACATGGTCTGACATAGGAAACATTACACCCAAACCGAGGACGTCTATTTTCCCCCCTCCATAAATAATGCACAATCCCTAATGGACATTATTGCTTTAGGGACCGTTCATTAATTATTGTCAGGAGGGGGGTGGTGTTAAGTTTATGAAAAGCATCACCCAAAAAATGTACCCCATTCAAATATCAAAATTCAAAAAATGTACCCCCCATGTGGCTTCCTTTGCAAAAAATTGTACCCCCCTCCTCCACCAACAAACTTTGTCAGCTGGGTACCAGGCTACTCTCCCGAGAGGCAAGAACACCTGTGACTTTTTCATCATGGAGATCGACAAGTCGATTGAAAAAGAAGCAAACAAAGAAATTCTTATTTCATGGACTGAAAAAAGGTCCAGCATAAGAACTTGATATTTAATTAGAATTTTCACGCAAAATATGTTGAATTGAAAGCCAGGTCCAAGAATTGTACCCCCCCATTTATTTTACCAAAATAAGAATGTACCCCCCTTTTTCAGTCTGTTTTGAAAAACGTACCCCCCCTATCTAAACACCGCCCCCCCTCCTGACGATAATTAACGAACAGTCCCTTAAAAAGAAAAAAGAAAACAAAGATAAACAATTTACGTCGTACTTGAGCTTTTCTGGCAGAAAGCATAGTTTTTTCAAGCTCTTCTTCAGCTCTTTCTTTGGATTCTTTCAGAGCCTTGTCTTTTTCCTGTGTAAGCTGACTTCGTAATCTTTCTTCAACTTCTTTGATTGCCTTTTCTTGTTCGTCATGATGTTCACTACAGATCCTCTGGTAGATATTGTTTCCTACACCTTATAATATATAAAATAAATTAAAATGAAAGTCGTGTAAGCTTAATTAAGCTTATAAGCTTATCACAAAAACAAATCAAAACCCAAAACGTTTTACAAAGTTTTTGGTATTAAAATTAAATGAAACAGACAAAATATGACAAACGATGAAACACAGTACTAAGTATATCCTTATGAGTTGATCTTTGAGTTACACAGACTTTAGTGTCTTCATATTTCTTGGGTAAAACAGAACAATCGTGAGTAGCAACGTAAGCCGCCATCTTGTGAACAACCACCAAAGAAATGAAGTTGGTTGTCTTGGTAACGCAATACCACAGGAAGCCCACTGACCAATAATCATGGATGAGCCAGCGAACAGCGAGAAACAAGAGCAGCCGTGGAAAAAAATGGCGGAAGATAAAGTTGTCATTTTATGATGTTCATTATTGACCATTTATTTACCTTCAATTCAAAAAATCCTTTGAAGTAAAGATGTCGACAGATGTAGAGGCTTCTATAGCAGTCCCAGGAGAGAGGTTAGGTAGTTTAGAGCAGTTTGAAGCTGGTAATGGCACGTATATTCGACATGGCTATGTGTATTCTTGTTTGGCTGGTGTCAAACACGTGGGACAACAAAACCAAGTATGTGATCTGTATAGACCCCTTGCAGCACGTCAGAATGCAGCTCAATCTGGGGAACAAAACAATGGATTCTAGCTATCAAGAGAGCGAAAGTCTTTTGTTTTGTCCCCCAGATTGAGCTGCTCTGACGACATGTGCAAGGGTCTATAACTTACTTACTAGAGTGAATGAAAAAAAAACCCAACTAAATATTATCAGTATGTTATCACGTAATATGAGAATATAGATAGATAGATAGATAGATAGATAGATAGATATACAGCTATTTCAAAAAGGTTGCTGAAGTTTTTGTTGCATGTTGTATACTAAGACCAAAATGTATTGTAGATCATATGTAAATAATGTCAGCACAGAAGAAAATAAGCTAACTCCATATTGCAAAGAGCTGCACTGAAATGTTATTTGGTTCACATCGCTAATAGCCATTTCGGCCTTAGTATGTACCTTGTAACAAAATCTTCAGCAACCTTTTTTGAAATAGCTGTATGATGAGTATTAATATGTACATCATTATTAAGCTGGGGGGTCAGGCATTTGTATTTTTTTTCAATGATTTCTGTTAAAATTCCCCACCCTGGGGAAAGAAAAATAGGTCAAATTTGGTCAGATTTGGTCACCCTGGCAGCCCCACATTTCAAAAATAAAAGTAAAGATATGTTAAAATGCTGTACCCTGGGGCAAACAAAGAGAGAAAATTCCCCAGGGTGGGGACACCGAGAGTGATCAAATGCCCCACATATGCCTAACCTCCTCTCCTGCTTAACAATGATGCATGCATAATGATCATTTAATAATAAAGTAATGAAAGTGATCTTGACAAAATTATTTTATCATGTCAGAAGTCAAACTAATGTTTTCTTTTTTACACTGAAGAAACCTATCATAAGTGTTGTAAGAGAGGAACAACAAAATGTTGTCCCAGGAATTGGATCCATTGTAACATGTAAGGTAAGAAACATAATACATCTGATGAAATACATACATGCACACTATGGAGATAAAATATATGGCAAAGCATTTATACTCCCCCCCCCCAAAAAAAAGGGGGGGGACTCAACTTCCATAATGAAAGTGTCATTAGAGAAAAACAACTCTTTGGATGAGATATGCTTATATTTTATTGACTGTGTGCTATGATTTAAAGGTAACAAGTGTAAATCCAAGATTCTGCAAGGTAGCTATTCTTGGTGTTCAGTCCACTGCTCTCAAGGAATCATTCAGAGGGACAATAAGGAAAGAAGATGTTCGGGCTACAGAAAAAGATCGAGTCGAAATCTACAAATGTTTCCGTCCAGGTGACATTGTTCTTGCAAAAGTGACTTCCCTTGGTGATGCACACTCATACCAGCTGTCAACAGCAGATAATAATCTGGGTGTTGTGTTTGCTAAGAGTGAAGCAGGTAAAAAAATTATACGAGATTACAAGATAACCTGGAAGTATGATATTTGATGTTTTTCAGAACTTCAAAGGCACTGCATATAATGTTATTTAGGTTGTTTTGTATCCTTTGTTTTAAAGCACAAAAGTAAAAATATATTATATTCTTTTAATCTACCAGATGAAACTCATTATTGGCCAGTGATATAAGGAAAAATTGGCAGATGTTTTCTGCATTCAAATATTACTAGAATTTTAAAGACATTTTGAAAATGAAGAAAAAAGAGTATGAAAATAGAAAATAAGGAAAAAGATGGCAAGCCACCTTCCACTATTCATTATTCATAATTTCAACAATGTTAAAGATATTCATTTATAAAATTTTTGTTATTGTTGGATTTTTCTTAGGTGCTACGATGGTGCCAGTTAGTTGGTGTGAAATGCAGTGTCCAAAGACCATGGCTAAGGAATCAAGAAAAGTAGCCAAAGTACTTCCACCACAGCAGTAGCAAAAAGCCAAGACAAACACGCCAGCTCAGGATATCCATACTTTTTGTTGGTTGCTCATAATCTCTGAATGGCTGTGATGACAAGTCATTAACCATTCCTAGATTATTTCTCACTACAAATAAACTTTACAGACATTTCAAGTTGTCTATAGACTGATCCTGTACTTTAGCCATTAGCTTCTTACTACTGCTAAGAGGATTGTACTTATTTACATTGCTTTTGTCTGAGTGTTTATTCTAGAGCAACTTTATTTGAATAGCCTAGACTAAAACCTACGGAAATTGTATAGATTTCCTTCCTTTACGTGAATAGAATAAAGAGAAGTTTGGATTTTGAAGAACACGGGAATTTGCCAGATCAGGCAATGAAAAGGACTGAAGGATAACGACATAAAACATATATTTAATATCAGAGTATTGTTTGCCTGTCTGATTAGAGCTTTAGCAGGTGGAAACAGCTCTCGTGAAAAATGCTATAATGTTATCAAAGAAGAGCTCAGCGAGAGAGATTTTCCACGCGGAGTCTTTTCTATATTTATATATAGCGAGAGTAAATGCACAAGAGATATATAACAATTCAAGTGGTTTAACGACTAAGTCTCTTAATACAGTACGAGTAATTGGATGAGACATTGTAGCGCTGAAGACGACCACTAAAAGCCTATGGAATATTTATCAAACTTGACATCCCAAGTAAGCTCTAATGGTCGGCAACTTCTAAGAGAAAAGTTCGAAGCCTCTGGATAAGAGCAGGAGATATGTACTTGAAAACTTGATGGAATTACGGCTGGTTATGTTCGATATACTGTATATCCAAAGGCATTAATTTAGAACTTCAAGTCGCTTTAGGCTAGGAGTTTGGAGATTATATTTGATCAAAATAATTGGGCGTAACGAACCCCTCTACTCTAATACCAAAGTACCTATTCATTTTATTTAAATCTTGAGACTAGACCTCTAAAATTAAATTTGATTAGAATAATGTAATTAACTTTATTAAAAGAACGCTAAGAGAGTTGAGAAGGGATTTTATAAACGCACATTGTTTTTATTTTGCCGGCTA
Source organism: Stichodactyla helianthus (assembly GCA_015163945.2). NCBI lineage: Eukaryota > Metazoa > Cnidaria > Anthozoa > Actiniaria > Stichodactylidae > Stichodactyla > Stichodactyla helianthus. Next base: position 27,106 of record WUAP02026679.1, on the reverse strand, counting down.
TTTTTTATGTCGTAATTCATCCGTTGAACCGGTTGTAAGTTTTTGTTATTCAATAGTTAACTTCCGTATCACGCCCTGGTCTGAGCTTCTGGTAGAAGACAAAATAAGGTTTTGTTCATCAGCTGGACTCGTAGCGAATTTCAGCGAATCACCAAGCTAAACTCGGTTTACGCTACAATTAAACAACTACTTTCGAGCAAAGTAAAAGATATAAATTTAATAAATTTGAACAAGAAAGCATCGCCCAACCTATTTCCACAGCGAATTTGTGATTTCCGATCCAAGTTGATCAGATTGATATCATGTGGATCTATAACTGCCCTACAGCTATTATATTAGTTATGGTCATTGTATCTACGCAGAAAAATACTTCCTTTTCAAAGAAATTACCGAAGCCAAACAAGTACTCAAGGTTGTCAGTAGTCAGAAGATATGTTCTTGAGACAAGTAAGAGGCGGTAGAAGCCGAGCCAAGACTACGTAATTAGACTAATCAATTTCTTCCTACCGGTTGTGTAGACACCAGTAGATACTCGTGTTCCCCTGGGGGACCAACACGCCTCTACACCTGTATTTCAGTACTCTAGTGGATAGGGTTCTAGATATTTGAAGTTTTTGCTTTTTTATAAACTGAGACAGCAAGCCACTTCGAATGAACTGTACGCCACATGAGGCGATGCCAAGTTGTTCCTGGTTAGTTTGCTGGTCATAAGTATTAGATAGATCACATAGCACTTCGATGTCAAGGCCGCGGATAATCAAGTTTTAGCGCAGACTCACTTAAAAGAGACATATAATAAATGCAAAAAACGTTCTTCTATTTTTCCTGAGTTATTAAGTCACAAATGCAGAAAGGCTTCTGAGAGGCACGCAAAAAAGGGAATGCTACTGAATTCGAATCATTTGCGGACGGCAAGTCAAGGAGTATTTGTGATCTTTGCCATAGTTTTTATAATCTATCTGCTAACTCGTGACTTGAAGACCCAGAAGCTAAGAAGACCAGAAGACCGCTCGAAGCGATGAGCAAGGAGTGCCTCGTTCTTCTTAACTGCGCACACAAAAACGGCGCGCGCTGTTCTCTTCCAACTCTGCCCGGAGCAGGAAGGCCCTAGCTTCTAGTAACCAGACCCAAGGAGCATCAGACCATGCATTGGACCATGCGATCAGAATATTCAACTAGACATCTTTAAATCCTGCGACAGCTTACTGTTTCAGCAACGAAAATATACAATTTATATATGGTAAAGTTTTCTTTTTTTCTACATTACAGTATTTGTCCAGCGCTATTCGGAATTCCTTTGGTATTTTCCCGGCGGAAGATGGTGTATAGTTGTAAATATTTTAGCAGAATATGATATTATAGACGTAGTTTGAAATTCTTTCTTAGTAAAGGTCATTTTTTCTCGGCCTAGCCCTCCAATGTGACCAAAGCTTACTAAGTTTGTGTTCTGTACTAGTTATTTCAGTACTCAGGTATAGATTAAGGAAATGAATCACGCGGCAGGTTTCACAACTTTTTAGCCGACGGGCTTCAACCAAAATGCGGTAAAAAAAGTTTATATGAGTCATGATGCGACTAACAATGACTTTCTTGAGCATTTAAACCCGTGCTGTAGTGAAAACACATCAGAGTTTCATTTTTGATGGAATGAGAGAAGAAAAAGGAAATAAAAAGTGCGTCCGATCTGGCGGCGGAAAGGATAAGATTGACAAAGTTTAGAAAACAGAACATCAAGAACATTTATAGAATAGTACTAACAACCAGCTCCCTGTCTACAGTAGACTGAACGATTCTTCAGTGCCACTGAGTGAACTAAGACCATTGAATGAAAGAAACATAGGAAACAATAGGACGCAAACACTGTGTTTTAAGATGGCACGAGCTTAAAGTTTCCGATTCAACCACCAGAAAAACCACAACTAAATCAGAAAAACCATTATGAACTGAAGTGAACAGATAAGATAAAATTCAACCATTGTTTCTAACACTTTTCGGTTTCATGAGATTTTTCTTTTTAGCTGGCAAACTTGCAAACTTTATACATTTTAACTATCAAGTTTTTTACATATGTAATTCACTCGTGTTAGAAAAATATTGCTTTTTGGAGGAAAATATGACCGGAACTCTCTGACCAAAAATACCGGAAGTGACATCATACCGCACCCCACACACTAAGGTATACAAGAAAAAAAAAGATAATGCAGTATAAATATTAACTTGTTGATGGTTCGTTATACTTATTCTGTACATTGTAACTAGCTAGAAAAATCAAATAAGGACTAAAATGTAATGATAATCTGGTTAGGATTCCCACAACGTTGTGACATGCTTAAGTGGACCTAATGTTTCAGCAAACTATATCCTGAATGCTATATGATAATCTATGGCGAGACAACTCTACCCAAGCAAAAAATGCTTCGACGTGGTTTGAATTCTTAAGTAAACGTTGATGTTGGTTATTTTAGGAGTTGACGAGGTCTTCTTGAAAGGTTATTAATTGCTGGGATATTCCGGGGATCTTGACCTTTTTGAGGGTCTAAAAATGTAACATTTTTGTATATATTCCCTTTAAATTTTGAATCAGAATTTTTGTTGTAATAACCTAAATTTCTTTTTATCCTTCGTAAAAACATCTGAGGATTTATTTTAACTCGGTTACGTCCCTCCACTATCCCCCCTCCCCCCCCCCCCCGGTTTATCTGCTACAAAAGAATGGGCTACGTAAATATTGTCGCAGATGTCGCAGAAGTGAATGACCGTCTGTTTTTATCAGGCGAATTCCATCAAAGAAATACAGGATAGTATTATCACTAGCTGTAAGGTCAAAAGATGTAAGATTGTAAGATCAGGTATCGGTATGTATGATGCGTCAGTCAAAGCCCAGCTCTCTGGTGATCATGATCTGATGTAACCCTCTTATTCTAAGCAAAACGGAAACGATCAAAGCCAAGCCTATAACTACCTTATATGGCGAGCCCATGGAATGGCATGGTATAAATAAGCGACCACAACTTTGGTTACTTAAAAGGAAAGTCAACAGTGAAGTGCACAGAAGATAAACTTGAACGTCAAAGCCAAAACAACTAAAACTGAAGAAAACATGGTGCTTTGGATAATCCTTGCACTGTCTTTGGTTGTCAGGATGGCAGATGGGTTGTGTATGCCTGAACACGTACAGACACTGTTCTGTAAAGCTGATTACGGTACGTATGAGCTAGCAGTATGATGAGTACACGATAATCTCAAGCTACGCTACTACCATCAGAATTAATCGTTCTCCTAGTTCCTCTTGCGATTGGGAAACATCAACCCCAACAATACTGTTCCTTTAATTGCGAAACTTATTACGTTAAGGCCTTTTAAGGACTTGGTTTGTTTGTTTTATTGATTTGTTTTTGTATTTGATCAAGTCTATATTCTCTGTTTCCTTCCTTGACTGTTCCACCAGGGTCACGTATATTTTAACACTCGTCCGGTACGGCCGTATTTGCTATAAAGAGAATTCATGTCGAACATTACATTAAACACATAACGGAACGCTTACAAAGAAATTTGTTACTGGAATAAACTAATAGTTACTCTAATGAACTGACATGATCATTAAGTGATTATTCGTGCATCAGAGCGGAAATCTATCGCTTTAGTAATAGACTAGAGTAGTTAGAATACCGATTTTAATTATGAAAAACTTACCACTTTGTAGCATGTGCCAGCATTTTCCCCTTTCATCGTTACCATCATCTCCATAACGTGTATAGTCATCCAATGAACAGGCGTAAAGGGATTAACTGTTTGACCTCACATAACCAGATTGACAGGCCCATTACAAGGTTTCTTGACACCATCAATAATGTATTAGCTAGCCATCAATGGACTGGTAAACCCGTGACGATCGTTTCAGTTTGGACATATTTGATATGTATTTCTTGTGCGGTTCTAACAGGAAAATTGCTGTTTCTCTTTCATAATTTGACTCGACACACGACGTCATGGTTTCCGGGCCAGCCGTGCCATAAACTGAAGTACTCGTCCATATTGCTGCACGTTATCAAACCACAACTGAGCAGAATAGTTGTACGTTAAACCCCAACCAAGACTAATATAAACACGTAAATAGATCGAGAACTTTCATTTTCAGATCAATAAGCATCCCGGGGGGGGGGGGGGGGGTACTCCTTCCCTCAAGTGGGTAGGGATGTGCCGCGAACACCTCAAAACCCTGACCCTTTTCCAGACCAAAAATCTTAATTTCCCATACCCGTTTCCAGACTAGACCCTAAAAATGTACACCCTATTTCAGATATTTGACGTTTGACATGTCACTTACATTGACAAGTAACGGAGATCTCAATAAAGTATTCCTTTCAAGTGACCTCTTGTATTTTGGACTTGAAGACCGGATGTAGATCGGACTTTTGCGATAATTTGGAAAACCATACCCTATCCTAGACTAAATCACCCTCTTCCAGACCAAAAGGGCAAAAAGGTATACCCTTTCCCAGACCTGGGAGTCCGAAAAACCATACCCTTACCCGCGGCACATACCCGTGAAATGAAACACATTACATACCCAAAACAGTGTTATGCAGAAAGTTGTGTCAGCGTGCATCTGTCGATGCATGTTGACGGGGGAAAGGAAAATCAAATAATCGTAGACCTTGACTGCTATCCATTTGGAGCGACACTTATGTACTTGTAGAGTATACAGTGCCAAATAAACATTGTATTGTATTGTATTGTATTGTACCCGTATAGCAAATATAGGGGAGTACCCCCCCGGGTTAGCGTCTAATCCTGTCCCCCTTCCCGTCTTTCTCTTGTTTAACATTGTAGGCTTAGTAACTCCCCCTCCCCTTAGCTATTACATGTGTTTTGGGCCGGTCGGGTAAGGAGCTGGGGAAGTAAGAGGTTTGTAAAGATTAGCGGGGAGTAAACAAGAGAAAATGAGAGTAAACCCGTCTCAAATAGAAACCCTGGATGTGCTCCTACCAAAAGGTAGGATTTCTGTATCGTCGCAAACCCAAGGCAACAGCAAGGTGGTTTCTACATGACTGTTTGGGCCCTTGATAGAAGGGTCCAACGGAGGGGAGTGTCAAGGGTTTTGAATTCTCTTCAAACTAAATCAAGTGCTAAGATGCGGATCTCAAGATATTCCCAAATATTTTCGGTTAATATAGTGTTCTTTAAATACCGTATCACATTAATTTCTCGTTTTTTATTTCAATAGCTATCCGAGTTAGAGTCACCTCCGCGGTTAAGTTCGAGGCGCCTGATCTTCCAACACGACGGCCGACCTCACCAATAACACCAAAAACCCCAATAACAGATAACAAAAATAACAAAATCAAGGAAAAACCGACTGTGGGCGTGGTCCTCAAACGTCGCGTTGACCCAGCCCCAGCTCCCCTACGCCTCACCCGGTCCATTGTTTCCAGCGCAAGATCGCGTCGACAGCATCCTTTGATGGGCTGGAGATACCAAGAAATCAAGATAAAGAGAATTCTTAAGGGAGTTGGACTCGTAGAGAACACCGAGAGGACTCAAGCCCGACTGCGAAGCGACAATAAGAAAGTCAGGTACAAGAGCCGCATGTATGTTAGTCCTTTTCTTCATCTCAAACCTGGTAAAGTTTACCTCTTAGCCGGTAAGATCATCGCCAATAGATTGTTTCTATCCAGATGCAACTGGTATGCTGCATGGGATAAACTATCGTTCGATCAGATCCGCGGTCTAAAGAAAACCTTTGTACGCGGTTGCAAGTGCCAAGTCCAATTCTGCTTCGAACCAGGATGTGAAAACAAAAAATCCAAGGGCGCTTGTATGTGGAAACCCCAAGGGTTTTATCCGGTAGATGATTGCCGGTACCATTACAGCTCATGCCGGGTACACGAGGGAAATTGTCAGTGGATTGATAGCGGAGAATATCCCAACTGTATGAAGAATAAAAAAACTAGTTTACCTTGAACTGTTAACTTTTATGAGCAGACAAATGTTACCAAGTTGATCTTTGCGCTTGTTTTTACGCCTATACACGCTGCGTATTAGTAAAAATCAGTTTTCATACTTGCGTTCCGGCTGCTTATTCCTGTCCTTGCGTCGCTAGTGATCAGAATCAGCCCTAACTTGTCTCAAATGGTACAAGCACTGTGGTGAATGGAGTGCGATTTGTGCTTTTTTATTGGTTTTAGAGAGGAGGGAATGCTGAGTCGCAATACTTTAGGTTTTCTAAGTTTACCTGATTATGGAAGAGACACTTACTTGACAGGATGACTGTACATACAAAGAATAGCTTTATATTTGATCCAGAGCAGTCGAGTTTATGGTAGTTTTTTTCATAGTTTTTTTTCATAGTTTTTATCACATTTTACTTTGTAGGTATAAAAAGTGTTAGAGGTAGCGAATAACACTGATCATGTTTATCGTTTTTTGGCACAAAAATAAATATATCCACGCAAATTTCTTATGCATATTCATGTTCATAATTGTTTCAGTTTCACCAACATTATAGTAGACTTTGTTTGTTATATGATTTACGTGTTTGTATAAATGATTCAATTAAACATCTTAGTTGACATGCTTCTGTCTGAGTTACTATAAAAGAAACATCTCATTTTAGGAAGTCTTGTTGATTCGACTAGGTACAAACCCGCCCTAAAATCACAACACAATCAACGAAAGGACTTGGCCGCGTATTCCATGATCAAGTGGAAACTCCTTCAAGATGGTAATCTGGCGTGGCGCCGACGATTTGTGTGTAGAATCTGGTATATTCGTTTTGGCTTCTCAGGAAACCCAGTATTCGATTGAGTGTATTTTTATGACAAATATATGAGTAGATACTTCAGTTCACAAGCAAATGGGTGGGGTGGTAGAAAGAGGGGGAAGAAAAGAAGAAATGCTCGAACCGCACTCAACTTAATCTGATTACTTGGCTTCTATTTAACATTTGTCTGTATTTTCTGTTATTCTTTCTAACGACTAAGTCGTATATATACATGTATACAAAAGTGGCAATATAACTGAAAGTTCCATAAACGCATAATCTTCAGGAAGAAAAGAAACGACGAGGACTCGAAGAAACCCAGGAAACCGGCCGTGTAAGTTAAAGCAAGCCGAGAAAATAATTGGTTAGCAGCCGTTTAGACCTCTTTACCAAACTTAAGTGAATTCAATTGTAAAGATGCCCCTTTTCTTCGAGCCATTTAAATCACTTGAGGTCTGAAGTCGAACCTACGAGTAAAATACTGAAACAATACTAAAAAAAAAGAAAGAAAGAAAGAAAAGAAAAGAAAAAGCTGTGAATATACTCAAACGCAGAAACCTTTTAAAAACAACAAACTTAAATTTCAATAGATTAGCATTTAGTATATCTCCCCACTATGAATTAAGGACTGCTTCAAATATGGCTCAAGAGGTCAGCCCATGCAGTTTTTCACTAACACACAGTATCCCAGAGACCCTGTTGAAAAAGTGATCACTAGATACTATCGCTGAACAACAGGCCTGCAGCCGATACACCTGTACATTAGTGCCTTCAATTAGAACAAGTGAAAAACCTATTACTTTGAAATGTGTAGGACTTTACTGCATCTCTTATTCTTATCTTCATGTGCGGGCTAGTCTACTAATTTTCAAGTTTTTACCTATTTATTTTTTATCTTTTTCGGTTTCTCTAGAAACTCTAAAAAAGCCTCTTTTCCTACTCATTTCAATATAATTACATTCCTCTTTTAGGATAAATAATATTCTTTTTGTTTTTGTTGTTCAAAATGTACACTCATATTTTCTTGACAATTGTTTTCTTATTTTTTGGCTTTAATTCCCTTTGAGGGTAGTATACTTTTCTCTTGCTATTGTTTCAGTTAGCTTTCTTTGCCTAACCCTAAGATTTCTTTATTCTCAAACTGTGTCTTCATGTGAAGCTTTATTTCCTTAGTTATGTTTGTAATTTTTGTCTTTTTGACTTAATTATTTGACTTATTCTGACTGTTGCATCGTACTTCACGGCTAGTTCTCAAGAGATTTCTTATCATCAAAAATATGCACTCATTTGATTTTTTTTTTTTTTTTAGTACTGTATTTCTTTCTTTCTTTCTTTCTTTTTTTTTTTTTTCTTTTTTGCTTCCTAATCTATTCCTTTTCAAGAATCATTCTCCCTCTTTCTTTATTTCAGTTATTACTCGTAGTTAGTCTACTAGTTTTCGCTGATCGCTTTCCTCAAAAGTGAGGTTTTGTAACCCTTGAGTATTCTGGTCGAGTGCATTTTTATACTCTCTCCTTGTTACTACCAGTTTCCGTCTCTAATTCAAACGTGTAGTTCCTTCTTCTCGCGTCATGCGGTTCTATTTTTCCCGCGCTATCTATATTCGTGAAGTATTTGTAAAGGCGGTTTGATTGAGCTTACTAGTGTAGTTTGTCCTAGTTCTTCGATTAGAGCAGTTTTCCAATTGGATAATAATACCTGAGATTACTTCTTGTGATGGGTTGAACAGAGCATCAATCATGTTTTCTAGTTATTGAGCATGTAACAGACGTAGAGATTAGCCAGAGGGCTTGCTTTTTTTACGCTAAAACCCAGTGTTTTGTTAAGTAAAGTTGGTAATTGTTCAGTAGACATTGATTGAGTAGCATGAATGGTGATTCTAACCACACGGGTCTGTGTACGCTTACCCAACCGCTCGGGAATCGTTTAGTGTCCCTTTATACTCTTTATAGCTTTATTGTTAAAGCTTTCATTATGAACCGTTAGGAAGACATCATGATCCCGATGAAATCCAAGAATCAAAGAGTACAAATAACTCCAATAAAGTGGTATCTAACGAGTGCGCATATATTCATATATCTTTTATGTTTTCTGCAGTGGCTTTGAACTACACGTCACCATGACGAAAGTTATCATTTAAAAGTAATTTTCTTTTTAGAGACACTATTGTAGGATCTGATTTTAAAAGAAACAAAAAAGGGCCATTGTGAGATAAATGGCTGGTGATTTCCCTAAATAACAAGACGTAACCTATTTGTTATTCATACTGTCTACCTAAAGCACATCTCGGCACCGCTAAAACTTAACTACCTTGATTTCAATGTCTGAACAGACCCACGTAAAGTTTGACTAGTTTTTCATGATAAGAGAATATTTGGTTATTCAATGCGTTTATCGCATCTTTGTGTGAATCCATGGCAGTATATATGCGTTACTTGGCTTCAACTGTCTACCCCTCGACTATTGTTTTGGTGATGTTTAGCTTTTAGCGTTAAAAACAAGACTAAGGAAGGAAAAAAGAAAAAAAAGGACAATAAAGATAACAGTTCTTGGTGCTTCGTGTTTAATTTATTTTGCGCGGAGAGAAGATATTATTTGTTTATAGGTGTAATGGGTCCTATATACACCCCTCTGCTGTGACGCACCTAAAGCGTTTGTGGGATTAAAATTCCTTTAGAAAGGAAGCTTTCTTTTACGATCCGCCGCCTTTGTTGAATCACATTATCGCCGTCTTACCCCCGCCGAGTTCAAACAAAACACGTAAGGAAACTGAGTGCCCTTCACTAAAGAGCGCACGGATCTTCGGACATTTTCAAAGGCAAACAAGCTACATTTGATCACCTTTTTTCAGCTGTTAACTCATGAAGACCAAATCTTTCATTAAAAGGCAATTGTACATTTTCTTAGCACCCTGTGCCTTAAGGGAAAAAGGCTGTCGCCCACATGCTGTATCTTATCTTGTACTTGTGAACAGGAATAGCTAGTTTGGATTATCTGCAACTGAGCCTTGTGCTCTCAACCTTTCTCAAGTCTATATAGGACTTCGAGTAGGCGAGAGTTCTATAATGATGCACTCAGTCTGCACAACACTGGTGGAGTTTGATTCATCTTAGCTTAGCTGGTATTACCGGTAATACATACACACGCACACACACACACACACACACACAAACCAAAAAAAAAAAAAAAAAAAAAAGCCTGCTCGAATATTTTTATCAGGTGGTCTGGATGTAATGCTAAATTACGGGGTTCCACCCTCTTAGCACCTTTGCACCTCTCAAACCGCATTGCCACGATTCATTAGACCCCGGTAAACTTGCATCTATGGTAGAATCAGGAGCTCTTGATAATTGTTTCCCCGCGAGAAAGCATGTATTTTTTAATTCCAGTCTATTTTGTCTGGGATGTCATAGTTCGTGGTGCAGTCGAGTAAACTTAAAGAATACAAAAGTGGTCCGATAGAGAGTGAGATGTAAATGATTGACAATAGATAACAGAAAATCTTGGGGAGACAAAACCGTACATAAACGGTCAACCATCCATGAAAATATGACAAATTTCATAATCTGTTCTTCTTTGATTGTCGAGTGAGATGACCAAAAATTAGGAAATAATCACGCAACACGATATCAAATAGATTAGAGAACTTTGACCATAGAAAAAACAAAAATCTTTACCCCATAATACAAGAAGTCGTGTATTCAAGCACAAATAGATCTTTTAGCAGGACTTTTATGGCCATGTAAACTTCGAGTAGCCTTTCGACAACTAAAGATTGATGTCAGTTGACTTGTGGCTCGTTGCGGAACTCAATATCACAAGGAATACAATATCGGAATCTTCTGGCGATCGCGTTTCGTTGAATAAACCTTAGTAGGAGACGAGCATGGAATCAACGAAAATTATCGGGCTTGAGTTTTTTCCTGAAATATACCCCCGGGCACATCTTGGCATCGATAACTGCAATCAACTGATAAGATTTATACAATTTGTGACTAGAGTTGAAAGGTCTTTGAAGAGGAAGACTTCAAAGTAAGCTAATGGTAGCTGTTTGCATGTGTGTCTAGGCGTGTCGCCCTAACACGCAAGCAATATTCAAGCCATTAGGGGTCTGGTTGTTAGATTCATTATGCACTTTTTATACGATGGAAAACAAATTTTCTTACTAAAAACTAACGAAACAACGTCATCCAGAACTTTAATTGAAAGTACTCCACATTCAGGGTACAGCGTTTTAAGTTGACGCATTTGATGATTAACGACACTTGAATCTGCATTTACACAATTACCAATGCAAAAGATGGTGGACAGAACCGTTCACCCATGTGAGTCTGATAAAAGGATTTTAGTAACGATAACAAAGAGGAGGGACTGACTCTTGTTAGTTACTCAATGCGGAACAAAGGAATATTGTCTTACTCCATTAGTTGGCAAAACCTTCGATCAATGAACTTTCACCAAATACGCCTCCTAGGAACACCTATAACGTAGGTTAGGGACCTCCCTTCTCAAATATACTTGAAGAAATTCACAAACATCTAGATAAATCTACCAATTTCCAGTTTTTTGACATCTTTTGTTTGATGTTCTATAGAATTAGCTCTAATCCTCCTTGTTGCATTGAAAAGACTTGTATATTCCTTGCGAAAAACAAATTTGAGTTACTTGAGTTTTAGTGAAGGATACTTGGAAGCCTCATCCCATAAGACAGCACTAGTAGTACTTGGAGTGCTCTATTTTTCTACCTTTACTATTGTTGGCATATGACAAATGGATTGAGTGGCTTAATAACAGGTCTGTCAAGCACGAAATCGTGGTTTCAAGAGGGTCACAAGCTCAAGTGTATCCTAGGGCTAAGCCCCCCACAGAAAGCTGAACTTTAGGAGGGACAGAAAGAGAGCTTTCTTTTCATCTCCCATAGTTACTCGAACCTTTGTGATTTGAATGGAAATTGTTTGGCGACCAACCTAGACTAGCTTGCACTGCGGCACTAGAAATGAACAATTTGTTGTATGATCTAAGAAGTTCTAGACACGATGTTCTTTATTCTATTATTTTGAGTGAGATTTGATTTCCAGGCGAGTAAATTAAATCAACATAAATGTACATGGTACGATAGATTTTTGCCTTAGGACGTGTTTCTGCATCATCGTGATAAAAGACTCAATTAACGATGATCTCAGTATATACACGTTCCCACCAGAATATAGTCACACATGGATGATGTGTGCCAACGATTACACTCCAAACTCAAGTCAAAGGGTTTTAAAAGTAATTTGCATGGGGGGCGTTTGTAGAGTTTTGTAAAGTTTGTTGATACTTAGAGACTAAGGAAGTCAAATGACAAGGTACTTCGACTCGTTGCCCTATTTGTAGAGCATCAAACCATTTCCATCTCTGTAACCTATTCAGTTTGTCAACACACAAAACAAAAAAAAAGAGAGCCACTAAGAGCATTTTGCTCCTCTTATTAAATTATACTAAGGCTTTTAAAGTTTGTCACTTGACTAAAGTGAACGTTCCAGGATCCGTGTATAAATTCTAAATTGAGTACTTTACAAACGTCAAGAGAAAATATGCCTATACGTTAATCAAGACTGAGAATTTTAAATCTCGAAATTTAAAAATTCATTTCTCGATAGTTTTTTAAAAAGTAGGTTAATGCTTTTCTGATGAACTGCGTTCAGAGGAATTTTAGGATTCTCGAGATGGAATTTTGAAGTCAAGTTATTGGGATATCATTAATAGCATATCGTGCTACTGTAAGCTGTTATTATTTCCGTTATAAATTTAGGAAGGAACTTGTTCTTATTTGAGGATTAGTTCAACTGGAAAAGAACCAATTGATGGAATTTATTAAACGCTTTAGTTCAAAGGAGAATAATGACCAGCTTTGCGAGCCGCACATCATTGTATCTATTCATTATCTAGTAAAAACATTAAACGATTGTAAAATAAATACAGTTTGACTGTAAAACTTGTGTAGTTTTTAATGAGAAAAGACAACAATTGCTCGCAGGTGACTATTTGCTTTCAGCAAAACGGAAACTTTTACATATTAGCTTCGAAATACTTGAAAATATTTGTTTTATAGAAATAAATAACTGAGTTGTTGAAGTTTCTGGATTGAAGTAAATATTTTATTTACTTAGGGGGATTTTTCTAAAGTTATTTATACAATTATAAAGAGGATAAGTAATACGGAAAGGTTTGATTCATAGGACGGACTGATTAGAATCGAACTAACGAACGAAGTGATGCGTTGTTCCAATGGTATTGCCACACTGTAGTCCCGATAAATACTCGCTCGAAATACGGAGGATGAGAAAATGCAATTTCTCTAAATGGTTTTAATAAGACTGAGGAACGTATTACATGCTGGGAGAGCTTTCTGAATCGTACTGCCAGTGCGAAGACGACGACGAAATCTCGCGAAGTAAAGTGAAGTGTGAGACAGGTGAAATATGGGGCCGAGCATTGTGTAAAGACATTTTAAAAACGTTATATAATCCGTTTAACGGCAGCTAAGGAACGAATGATTTATTACAAATCATTAGATATTCAAAATTATTGTACAGTTTAAATAGTTCTTTCAAATATTTTAGCGGCAAGTGAGATCAGTTTGTTTCACAGCTAGCCGACCGATATCCACAGCCAAGATGTTCTACCTGTTATTCTTCGAGTAGTCTTGTTGATGGCTATACTCAAGATTTTCTCTAGATTTGGACTGTAACTGCAAACCTTTTATTTTTGACTATTCTTCATTATATTGTATTAAGATTTCGCATTTGCACTGCCTTAACACCTTACTTTCACACTTGTTCGAGCAGAAATCGACGTAGATCTTGGCTTAATAACACCTTGTGTGCGCGCCACTGACAAGGTCTAAAATCCCTTATTATGTTAGCCTTTTACTAAGATTTCAGCTATTCAAAAGTTAAATAAAAAGTCTAACCAAGGCAAAATGGTGATTCAAGAACAAAAGGTTTCTCCTTTGTTCTGTGTATTTCAGCCTGTACGTGGATTAGAATAGTATATTTAGTAGTGATGTCCAAGTAAAGATCAGTATCGCTCGCTGAAGAAAATAGGAGGAGCGTTCGTTAAATGCTCTCTATTCAATAAGCGATGTCTCACCCCTACAATTGTATATCTTCGAATAGTGTGTCCACTGTTGCTCGATAAACACACGATACCATACTCCTTTTAAAGTATAAAAACCATTAAAAGATACAAGCAAAAATAAGGCGAACCTCGGAGACCTTTGAATCAAGAAGTTTTTTCGGCCTCTCTTTAAAAGCCTTTCATGCATGCCTCCCAGAATAACGCTGACTAATTTGATAAGAAAGGAAAAATTTCTGAAGGAAGATTAACGCTTCTCAGAGAAAACAATGGCAAAATATCAATGGTATCAGAACCTTCTGACTTTGCTCATGATTCGTTGCCAACTCAAAAGTGTACTTCAAAGAACATCTTATCGAAGAGAAGCAAGTTATTTCAGGTTTTGGTTCTTTAGGGTCATCGAATAAAGAAAAAATCAAGTACCATTTCCTAAGTTTTCCGGTGTTTCTCCTACCTGCCTCATTGTTCTGTTGCAAGACTTTTTTGGACGCTGATCAAAGATCTAAGAAGTTTCTCTCAGTTATTGAATTAAAAAACCCTATGACATCAAGACTTTTAGAGCTCTTTAAAGCCGTCGTTTTTCGGAACGATCTGGGTTTATTCACAATTATTTACAGTTGAAATTCACACACTTCCAGATTGGGTTCTTGTTCGATAGTGCTTTACGTGTGTGTGTGTGAGTGTGTGGCAAATAGAAAGTTTTTTTTTGAAAAATACAGGGATCTTTTCGCTTAGTCATTCACGATAAAACCTCTGAAACCTTACATAAGTAATAGATATAAGTTGGAGAGATAAGTTGCTATTCACATACTGTAAAAAGAAACCTTAAATTACGGCGTGTTCTATTTAATAATGTTTCCAATTGTCATCAATGCAGTTCTTAGGTATTTTCTTTTTTCATCGCTGAGATATATTCTATTTTCTTTATAAGCTATGTTACTACTCTTTAGTTATCTGTCAAATAACTTGTAAATTTTTGCCATTCGTATTTTCTCAATTTTCTCCTGATTGAAAATGAGTGTATCTATGTACCTCTAAAGCCCATACAGTTCTGAATCTGTGAATTTGAGGTGCCGAGGGTATCTGCATTCAGTTGCGAGACTGATGTACTGTTGGTGATGTGTAAATCCTGTCGAGTCGAAGAGGGCATTCCACCCGTTGTGCTTGATGGTGACTTGGTTTTCGTAAGTGCTTGGGCATTGCATTTCTTCCATTTCATTCGTCGGTTTTGAAACCATATTTTAACCTGGCGTTCCGTCAAGTTTAGCTGTGTTGCCATCTCCGATCTTCGCTCCTTTGTCAGGAAATGATTAAAGTGGAATTCTTTCTCCAATTCTAAAAGCTGCTTTCTCGTGTACGCGGTTCTCTTACGCTTGCCTTCGGTTCGACTACTCCAAGCGTTGTCTGAGAACAACAACAATACAAAAACGGAGGAAAAAGTGAGACAAAATCAAGTCAATAACTAGATGTCGTTAAAAAGTCTGACTTAAAAGTAGAAGTTTAAATCACTAAATTAAGTTAAAATATTGTGTGCAAGAGCGATCGACTTCTAAGTATGGTTTTGTGCCTGATCCCAAATATACGTTAAATGTAACTCGTAGTGTTCAATAAGAATCTTGTACTCTGGGCTAAACGAATTAAGTATGGAAGTCGCCCATTAAGAAAGGACTTCAGTTAGCTAACTGCACTACAAGACGATTCGATTTCCACTGCTTGCACAACAAAATATTAAGCTATGTTCTATTAGTAAAAGGATCAAACCCTTACTCGAAGAAGCGTTGTGCCACCAATTTTCAGGAGCGGTGCTCTTTAGCCAGGCGTACTGATGGAACGAGCAGTTTTGGCTGGGTTCCTGATTTGGGAAGTACGATTGGTGGTGGTCCACAGGACTAGCTGCCGCGGTGCTTTGGTTGGGTATCTGTCCATGCTGAAACGGAGGAACAGGTTCTGTATTGTATCCATTAACTTGCGCGTTATGGCTTGTTTGTGACATTGACATAAAATTCGGCAGTGCATTTTGGTTGTAGTAATTGGGCGATTGCATACGACATTGTGAATAGGAAAAATCCAAAGGATTCGTATGTGTCTGAGGTTCCTTATTCTGTAAACCGCCACCAAAGTAAGCCGGGTAAGTTTGTGGTGACTGCATTGCTAGCGTACTCATCACTACTGATGCAAATCCTTTGAATTAAGGGTATTTATAAATGTCTCTGTCAATAAAAATAAATAATGTAAAAAGCCAGACAAGCGTGACATACGTCACCTGGCCCCTGAAATGTCTGGTGTAGGGGCATTATTAGTTATTGAAAGGATCTCAATTAACCTAAAAGCTACCAATACAGCTTTACACACAGAAATTAACGTTTTACACACAAATTTAAGTTATTAATAAGTGAAATCTGAAAAACTTATTAAAAGAGGGTAACTAAGTCAAGAAAAGAAATGTTTTTCATTCTTGGATCCAGAATTTTCTAGAACTAACCTCCTCGAAATGAGGGTTAAAGAAACGCAGGTTGATTTACGATCTCTTTTTCTTTTGATGATACTAAAACAAAGATGGAAACATGTACGCAATTTTTGTTCCCAAACAATGCAAAATGCAACTCTTTCAAGAGGCAAACCTGCAAGTCTATGAAGAAAACTAGGAGGGAAAAAAGAGGATTGATGAGTGAATGTGGCATGCAATAAATGGCGTTCAGAATAAGGCCACTAAAAAATGCCGTCATTCATCAATTCAAGGGCCTATCTACTTGGTTTTAACCGAAATACGAATGCTATCGGGAATACAACAAAACAAGTCTGTAGTAATTCTTTCATATAGTTTCTGTTTTACTTCGTTCGTTTTAGATAAACATTTTTATAATTTAAATTTATAAGCTTGACTGAAAAGACCATCTGTCCTCTAAAGATATTGAAGTATTTCGCCCATTGTTAATAATCAAAAGTATTTCGATGATCATGGAAAAGAAGAGATTTTACTTTTTTTCGCGTAAGTCATTCAAAATTAGTGCCTTTTCCAAGTCAACAGAACAGGAAACAAAGAGTTAAGACCTTAAAGAGTTTTCTTACACTGGAGAAGTAAGCATTGATATTATCAGCACTCGAATCAAATTCGTGCAATGGTCTCGAATCAAACGGATATAAAACATTTAGTTTAAGATATCATTTCACACCGGTCACCACGTAACCCCTGCGAGCATCCGCCTATAATACAACAAAAACAGGACCGCCTTTATATGTTTTCTCCCATGAGATTTATCGAGAATAACTAAAACTAGACCTTTAATCAAAGCCTACGACCATGTCGATTGTGTAAAGGCGTTAACAATGCCTCCCATCCCAAAACTAAATGAAAAGTGTCAACAATAAGAAGTATATAGGACTAATGAATAGGGTATTGTGTTAGTAGAGAAGTAAACATCTTCCAGCCTAGCATAGATGCTCGTCAATAGTTCATTTAGTTTTTTGGACATTCTATTCTCTTGTACTAAAATGCACTTACAATTTACTAAAAGCCTTGATTATATAAACCTGACCCCGAGCGAACGTGTTTGAACAATAGTTTTAGTTTACTTTGCAATAAAATTGAAAAATTCTCTTACAAAACCGAGAAAGCATATTTGTTGCGTAATTTTTAGATGTGTGGCTGTTCACCAATGGATGTCAAAGCATCTCCTTGGTTTTTTAGAATACTTTTGAAGCTAGGAACTGTTCATGGCAACTGCCTAGAGATTAGGCCACTACATTGTTCCTTTGCCCATGGGAAGCGGGAAAATTAGGGGAAAGACCGAGTGTCATGTGTATTGAAAGCGTGCAGGCCTCCAAGACCTGTTATCGCGAAACTACCCGCTTCGTCACAAGCAGGTGGTTTAGAATGTCATTAACTAAACGGCATTGACACCATCCTGATCAAACTCATCTCTGCATAGAGTAATATCACAAATCAAAATAGATGGAATTCTTATAAACTTGGAATGAACGTTAACAGCAAAGGAACGATAATTATAGCACAGGTTTTATTCTTTTTGAAACCAGGAAAAGCTTATTATTGAGGTGTTATTAGGGCAGAAAAAGGACAGGAAAAAGAAAAGCACATATCACTTGACTTTCCATTCCATTTTTAAAATAACCGCAAATAAATTCCCGATTCTTTCTTTTCTTTTCTTTTCTTTCTTTCTTTATTTTTTGATAATAATAAAAAACATAAATTGAAAATGAAAAAAAAAAAAAAAATTTAAAGCATATTTCATGCGTAAACATAAGAATGTTAAGAAGCTTTCCAATTGTTTTGCTGTTGTAATTATTATTATTACTATTATTGCTATGGCCATTACGAACTCCTAATTTAACCGAAAGAATCCTTCTTTTCAAACTGAAGTTCTTATTATTGGCGATCCGGAAGTGTGCAGTACAGAAGATGCTCCCAAGTCGGT
Source organism: Stichodactyla helianthus (assembly GCA_015163945.2). Lineage (NCBI taxonomy): Eukaryota > Metazoa > Cnidaria > Anthozoa > Actiniaria > Stichodactylidae > Stichodactyla > Stichodactyla helianthus. The sequence goes on along the minus strand of WUAP02026679.1, from coordinate 8,791 downwards.
TTCAAACGGAGCGAATTCCAATATTTCGCTTTATAATTTGTTGTTGTTAAATACATTTTAACTTCCGTTCGCCTCTCAACAACTCCTCCCTCTAATTTACCGCAACAATAACATCTACAAATATTTACATATTTATTAAGGAATTAGCACTTGGATTTTTCGTACTAATACCTGGGCTTACCACTTTATAGGGTTACCTTTGAAATTGAAATCCAAATCTGTGAGAACTAACAAGAGAATAGATCTAATGCCTGCGGGTTTTGAGTTGTAGAGATTATTGATAACAATCTGACAGAGAGTAGAAGTGTTGGGCAGCCCTCGCATTGAACGCTCACACAAACAGAAGCCTTATCAATGCTTTTGTTATTCATATGCCGTGTTGTAATGAAATTAGATCCTTTGTTCTCCTGTGTACTCCGATAAGCGGGAGCTTCAGTTACAGGCTCAAGCTCAGACCTGTTAGATCTTAACAATTCCTTACGAGATTGAAGATCAGAAATTCGAAACCCTACGAGTTTTTGTTCAAAATGTGAATACAATCAAATTTAGCGATCGTGTTTAGTACTTGTTTGTTCAGTTTGCATTGGTTCTTAGAAATACCCAGATATTGAATCAAGTTCAGGATTATTGTAGTAGTGCTATATAGCGAGGAAACGTAAAGTTCTATTCCATTAGATGGATTTTGAGCACTCTCGACTCGTAGATAACTTATCGAGACGCCTTTTTGCGGTGAGCCACACCAGTAGCGCCAGGTTAGGGTTAAGTGAGTTCTACTTTTCATTAAAATGAAATAATTACTCTCAAAAATGCTACTGAAAACTAATAAAAAGCTGGAAAACACCAATGCAAATGGATCGCGATTTCGCAAGTCGTATGAGCAGAAGCGTTGGATGAAATCAAAGCGGTTTTATGGTTAGTTGCTTTTGGACGTCACTCACAAAGAGATCGATCCAATACACGATAGGCGAAAGAGGAGGTAGTCCGCAACTTAGAGAGTTAATCTTAATCCTAAACTTTCTCAGAGGTTCTTATACAAGCCAGTCATCATATCTTGCTCATGTGCAGCGATTGTATCTACGGTGTTTTTCATGATATATTTAGTCCGTGCCTGGCTGCGCTAGTCACCGAAAGGAATAACGCGATGTCTCAATCTTCACTACTGGACCTACTGGCTGCTACTCGTTAGAGCGTTACTGTTAGGTACTTAAAACCCTTCTGTCAACTTACAATGAACTTCTTATGCAGTTATTAATAACAGTTTGAATAGTGATTTCCCTAGAAACGGTTGTTTATCAAGTGAACGGGAGAAATGGTATTGCGTGGCTTGTATCTCTTAGCTGTCCTTTTCGTCAAGACTTTTGAGTCGTAGTCATGGAACAAAGTAACCTTACGAACAAAACACATTCCAAAAACTGAATATTATATGTAAAAAGAAACGATTGCTGAGACATTTTCACATTTTCTGAATTGAAACTAGAAACTGGTCTTTCATTTTCCTTCTTGCCTTTTTTTTTTTTTTTTTTTTTTTTTTTTGCAAAAGCTGGCGAATGGATACTGAGTCAATTTTCACTTGCATTTCATTTTCAGTTTTATTTGATTAATAATAATAATATTTATTAGGGCCCGTTCACTGACAATATTCACTATAAGTTGCTTTTCTTTTAGGCTTTAGGTACTTTTCTTTGAATTATTTGATGTTAGATTTCTTTATTGGATTCTGATATTTCTGTTTATTTTTTAATTTTTGGTTAACAAAATCTGATGGGAAGCAATTTCACTTCCTTTTTATAAATTTTTACCACATTTAGCCTCAAGGCATCAATTTTTGTGCGGTATTTTCCCAAAAGAAAAGGAGGAATTATATGACATTGTTAATACTATTTGCTTCTTTAGTTCATTTTTATAAATATTTTAATTGTAATTTTTATTTCTCAAAAATACACACTGAGATATTTTAACACGTTTTGTAAAACCACCTTCATCTCTCTTTGAATAAAAGCAGAGCTAAGTAACGTTAATTGAAGAGCGTCTTTACCTTGATATCATAAACATGCATATTCACTCTTAGAACCAATTTCAAGCCAGGAAGTTCTTCTTGAAAAAACTATATCAAATAGCCTCGAGTTTTACGGTTGCTTTATTAGGTTTGAGCATACCGTTCGCTAACAAAATTCACTTTAAATTGCTTTTAATTTTCCTCCCCTAAACCTCCAAAATGGCCCTAAGGCACCACGTCATGTGTTTAATTTCGTCTCTTTTTAGACGGGAAAGAAACGAAGGAAAAAAGAAAAAAAAAAAGAGTAAGAGTTGTATTTGTGTATAGCAGTAGCCGACCAGTATTGTACAGAGCCTGACTGACATTGTATTATTAACATGTACTAACGGTGACTAGCACGTTTACTATGAAAGCCTTTTTTGATATCTATTGCATTGAAGATGTTCTCTTGGTAACAAATGACTGACACAGGTCTCGTAACACGAGTGTGGCGGCTTTTTGAAACAAAACATCTTTCGGGTGTCATTTCTTAAACGCTTAGCAAAATGCCACCTCTAAAAACATTTCGAATATGATATTCCAAACAATACTCCATTTGTAGTTTCTTTTTTCCCCTTTATCAAAAAAGAAAAAAAATTGATCATCGATTTATAGGTAAATTAAATGTTTACAGCACCCTTTCAAACCTATATTGTTGATATACGGTACATTTTGGAAAAGAAGAAGGGGAAAAAAAGTTTTAGATGCAGAAAGTTGAAATTCAATCAAAAAGAATTTTCGAGAAAAAGCTTTTTTAGCTATCATGTGGTCCAAATCCAACAGATTCTTTTATTTTCAGTTGTTCTGGAAGGGAATAACATTGACATGGGTTCCCACCAGCAGTTAAAGGGCTTTCCTCTAGAACGTACATATCAAGTGCAATAGGGCAGGGATTTTCTTGTTATTAACTTTTAACGAAGCGAGCAAACCTGCAGATTTTCCCTGGTCTATTCAAGGCAGATGGTTATATTCCTATTCGTCAAAGAATAACACTCAGCTTGAGATACAGAAAGTTTTTTAAGTGAATACAAAGGAGCTCAGTTGGAGGTTTTAAAGTGTTTTACTAAGAGAACTGAGTATAAGTTCAAATGTTATTTTTATTAACCCGGGTGTTTTTTGTGTGAATGAGTAAAAAAAATCTACGAACAATTCATTGCTTTGTTCAGAATTTAATATCAATAAAAAGTGCAAAAGACCTCACCCTTTTTAACAAATAGAGCCAAATACTTAAGAATAAAAGGATACTTTCAGGTTTTTATGATCTTTTTTAATTCATTGCTACAAATAAACATCATTTATTGAATATTTTGAATCGAAAGCGGTCGTCATTGTTTTTACTTGAACTAAGAGACTTCAAATTTCATTGTCGAGTATAAGAAAGCAAACGAGAATGTAAAACTGACAGTTAGCAGCCAGTCACGTGCAGGTCTTAGGATCGAGTCTCTTAAAAGCACGCTAATTATCAAAAACCAAAAAGACTTTTAACTCATAAAGAAACTGGTATTTAGCGTTTTATTTTCTAGTCTTAGGCCCTTCATTGTAAATAGGTGACCAATACTGGCTATACAAACTATGAATGTTTCATTCTTGATAGTATACTAAGAAACACAAGGTGATTCATTCTGTTTCACGTCGTATGCCAAACCGCTTTGTCTCACGAGGCCAATATTCGGCATTGCCCTTGCAATAACTCTTAATTAGACAAAGAAACAATTACCCCAGGCTGTTGAGCCACTCTGTGAAAATTGGCCTTAAAAGTTTCATTGATAAATATTTTCCATTTGAGTGGGAGACGTATTTTACACACTGTATCACGAATGCTACACTAAGACCAACAGTAAGATATTTGCGACATTGAAGTGATATATCTATGCAAAAGAAACAGAGGTATAGTGCCCAATGGCAAGAATGTTTTGTTCAAATTAAAAGTCGTTTATAACCCTACTGTAGAAGTTTTATTTAGTCATCACTTTACTACATCTGTATCTCTCTCAGGCTTTACTGTTGAATATACTTTGATAGACTGTTCTCCCCACAGGAGATCAACCAGTCACATTGCACTAGAAGAAAACTGGCGCCCGCCTGTTTCAAGAAATAGGCAGTTTCCTTCCTTTCTATATTTTTTCCTTTTCGTATTATTTGCAGGAAAAATAAAAAAAGCTAAAAGCGTCTTCGGTGGACAGTACATAGAGCGAAGAAAAACACCGATTGAACAAAGCTAATAATTATCTTTGCATGACGTCTTAGTAGCAGTTTTTAAGATTGTTAAATATAATCTACACTTTTACCCGACTCATAAAAGTCTGGAAAAAACAAAAACTGACTCTTAGCAAGCCAGATGCATCATAATCAGGAAAATATATCCAACTTAAGAGCTTGCCATTATATAGTTGTATAGTTGTATAGTTGTATAGTTGACAGGGGGGAAGAAAAAAGCGAAAAGAAATAAAGAAATATATTGATCTTAGATAGTTTTATAAGTATTATGAATATCTATATATTTTTAATATAATTTTTCCAGCGTTCATTTATATATACCTAATTGCAAGAACGTTGTCATATATTTAAAAAAAAAAAAAAAAAAATTTAAAAAAATAAAATAAAATAAAAAATAAATATAAAAATAGTAAAATACCCGATAGGAATTAACTAGAAATGACAAATTTAATGTATTTCCCCAATAATTCACCGCAAAATAGCGGTAAAAACCATTTTTAGAATGGGAGGTTTTCTGAATGAATATAGCAATGTATTCTGAATTTTTCCTCAATTCCAAGTTTTATTTTTCTATTTTCAATTTTTCATTTTTTATAGTACTAAAATACCTTTATTTTTGCTTTATAGCCTGACGAGGTTTTTCAATACTCGCCGAGCGAATCTTTCATTTTTGCTCTTTTTCGTCAGGTTCCTATTTTCCCGCCGATGATAATCATTTTAAGATCTTATTCAATCATAAACAAAGTAAGTAAAAATCGGATTGTTATGAGTAAACACCAAGATCTTGTTTGCAGTGTGTATATAGTCCTTCCGGTCTGTGAGAGAGATTTCGGCTCTTCCATCTGTTGGCCATATAGCGCGCGACCTTTGATTACTTTCTTACTAATTTACCCCCTCTAAATCTTAAACCATTTTTGGACCTGTTAGGACTTCGTGCCGGGTCTACCAAGAGGGAGTTTATCTCAAGAGAGGATCTGATTTAGGATGTTTACACTTTTAGAGCCGTTTTGGCGACAGTTTAATTAAAATTGATTCCTAATAGCTTTTTTGGCTCATAAGAGCCAATTTTGGACTAGTTTTAAACGAACGTGATATTTCATGATTTATAACAAACTATTTAGCTCGCATTTACTCTTTCGATGTTTCCGCTTTTAGCGCAATTTTGGAGACATTTTGGTTTGTTTTATGGCGGCTCATTACCGGCAGTGAGATTTTCCTAAGGGTGAATTTTATCGTTTAGTAAAGACTTAATACCTAACATAAAAAAACACATCAATCTTTGGCTGACCAATCTTATACTTAGGTGTCAGGTAAAGGTGTTGCTGACTTAATTTTTTTGAAGTTTGAAAATTTGTGAGATTTCTAGCTAATTCCTGGCTTGATAATAAATTGAAAGGTCTTTAAACAAGCGTCTGAGGCCAATGCATCTCAGCAGATGTCAGGACTGGAAATTACTAAAGTGTTTGATCTTATCGGCCTAGAATTCAATCAATTTGAAGTCCTAAGAAAAATGGAATTATATATTACAGGGTGAAATTAGATTTGAGTTAAACACACAGAGGGTTATGACTTGACACTGCAAAAGTAAAGATCGTGGGGAGTGCACCTGTCCGCGTGAAAAATGACAATTAAACAGATTCATTAAAAAAGGTACTTCCGTATTCTAACATAAATTGTTGGAAATTTTATTGCTCTACTAATTTCAGAATAATGACAGAAACTTGATTTAAATGGACAATAAAACTTTTTTTCAAAACACAAAATACACTTTAGTAAAAAGAGTACTTGAACTTTGAATTCGAACCGAAATTCGTTTGGTTTTAGGCTTACTTTTGCTATCGTTTTCTTACTTTTGCTTCAGTATTTAAGTTTGAAGAACATCTAATTTTTGGGCTATATCTAAAAAACGCAGAACATCTAGTATTCGGCCGCAATTTTCTTGTCAGCATTTTATCTTTAACTCTTATCAGATAATCCTATACTGCATGGTCATAATTCTTGACTAAACTTCAATTTTTTTTCCAGGTTAGTCTTCTGTCTAACAGAGATATATTACAGTCAAAACTAGTCAGGCACTAGCCCTATCAATAATTCCTTCTATCTCACAATATATAATAGAAACGTTTCTAAGTTTATGGTAAAAATATAAAATTGAATTTCGTGCGAGAATTTGCCAAGATGTGACGCATGTATTTTCTAACCGGTTTCTGACACCAAATTTTGACGTATGCCGCGTACTTTCTACGTTCTAGCGTTAAGATGTCAGTGACGCACGTATCTAAAAGCATATTGCGCAAAAATAAGAAGAAAAAAAAAAGAAAAAGAAAAAGGAAAAGGGATGAACGGCTAGGTTATTGATTTTGGCTCGAATATTTAAAACCCAATGATAATCAAAATCATGATGAAACTAGAAATTTTGGTTTAAAAAAATGGAAACCATTCAAAATCTTTCAGATCAGATAATTCAATTAAAACACTTTAGTTTTTCTATAGGAAATCCTCAGATTTGTGAAGGGCAAATGCTAATTTTAAACGCCAAAGTGTTGTAGCGTTTAGTTTCCAAAGACAAACACTGTACTTTTTTACTAACCGTGTGTCCTTGAGACTTGAGATCTTAAATTTTAGCAGCCTTAACCATATTTGAAGGTTCAGCTATTTTGCTAATTTGGTTTTTTGTTCGATATATTTGAGTTGTTGTTTTCTGTTTTTTTGTTTTTGAATAATAGTCATAGAGTTCTACGACAGAAGTTTACTTTGAGTAGCTGAACTGACGCATACTTGTTATTCTAAAGAACACAACGTTTTTAGTGAAGTACCTGTTTCCTCGAACTTTTCAGCGTCGCATGACCAACCCTTGCTAACGGATACGAAAACCGAGATTCTCGAAGCTGAACAGACACTCTTACATCCCACCACTTTCGTGAATAAAACAAAAAAGTACACTGTCTTGAGATTGTTGGTTTATATTTGAAACATTAACCAGGATCGTTATTTTCTTCGTGACTAATTTCTTTAGAACTAGCAGTTTTAAGAGAATTTACTGCAATTACAGTGTTATTATGGCCTGTTTTATGAAGCTATAAAACACCATCTATAGACAGGCGTTCTGAGACAACGACTTGTGAATGTGCTGCTCCCTCAATTAAAGTCAACTGAGTGGCATTTCAGAGATACATTTCAGAGCAATTTTGTATTTAATAGGTTTATGGGATCGTCTTGTGGACTCAAATGAATGTATTTGTCGAACATAAACGGAAAAAAAAAGACACAACTGAATAAATCCATTTATTTTACGGATTACATGTCAAGGCTTGAAACTTTGAAATCTTTTAACAACGTGTATTCTGATAAGACTTCGCCAAAACTAGTTACACAAAATAATTTGCCATGAAGCAAACAAATGACTACATGAAACAAAGTTTTAAAGGTAACTAGAGGTTATGGTATATATACAATTAGAACTGGGATGGATATTCATTTTCATATTATTTTTACAAGGGGAAAACAACAACAACAACAACAACAACACTAAATACGTACACTTAGAACATAGGCAGGGAAGAAAATGGTCCAGTCGTAACCATAATTGCAAGACCTTTCATCATTTCTCTTAATAAAATATCTACACCTCATTAAGTGGGCAGACTAGAGGCGGTTACTCTGGTGTCCAAACTAATGTGCACTTGTTTTCTAATGCAATACTAAGAGGATGGCCAAGTCTTTTGAGATATGTGGGGTGCGCAAATTAAACCTATGTGTGATTGGGTAACTCCTACGTGCCTCGCCTAGAAACAATTGAACGCTTCCACCTTTTCTACTAACTCTAGTCCAAAACTAGAACAGAACTGAAGCGCGCGAAAAATGAAGGAGTGAGAACGAGAGAGCTGAGGCGAGTAACGATAAAAGTTAATTTTCGTTGATTTCCGCTCGCTCACTTTTTCGAGTTTAATTTTTTACGCCCGTGCACATAAAAGTTATTGAGAAAAGTGGATCCAGTTCTGGACTATACTGACCCGGCCTGGACATACGGGGGAGTTCAGGATTGTGGGATTTTACAGTCTTGTTACTGGAGTGATATAAATCATCTTGCGTAAAGTTACGCGCGGACACGTTATTCATTAACAACAAAAGTTATGCCAGTGTTAATAGTAACATAGCGAATAGTTTGCTTTAACAGGTCGTTGCCAAGCCGTCGCAATGTTTACCTTGACTTCTTTTGATGACAAAAAGAACCGACTCCTCACTACGATGAAAACGTGTACATTCTGATCACTGGTGTACGGTATCTCTATGACTCTAGGCTCATAAATAATATCCTAGACAATTGAGTTTCATTGTATGATTATTCTATAATATACCAGTATACACTTAATGTCTGATCTCGAGGGAAACAGTTTTGTTTTCCCGAGGGATCGGACATTAAGTGTTTTGTTATATAGCGCCAGAGAAATGATTCCCAGCCAATACACCATTTCACAGTTCCCGTCGCTCAACCTCAGCCTCGCTACCGTGAAATATATTCTTTAGAATTTGACTTCA